>MJUU01071315.1:16311-33828 GCA_002080025.1 Modiolus philippinarum
AAAAAAATTAGGTCAAAGGTCAAAGGTCAAGGTCATAGAGGTCAAAAAGGAGTAAAAATCGGAATCTGGGGGCATATGTAGTGTTTCACAAACACATCTTGTTTTTTGTTGTCCGTAGGTGATCGGCCTTTCGATTTCACCCTACTTTTCCAGTGGCAGTCAGAATTTCCCGTCCTATGACCCTTTCCATACCCCAAAGTGATTATTTAACAAACTTGTTCTCTTCTTGATATAGCTGAAATATTGCTCAGCAAACGTTAAACAATATTCAGTCAATCAATTAATAAAATTCTATCAATTCATCGCGAAATAAACACCGCGCGAAAATTTCCCGGTTTACAGTATACATAATTCCACTAAAATTTGGTTCAATTTCAGAGGAGATCACCAACAGATGCTTTTTCAAAAAGGGACCAAGGTAAAATTATGTTCAACAATGATGGTCATGTTTTGTTTATGAATCTGAACAAAAAAAGCAATTTCCGCACAAAGCCTTGCATGAATCATTCCACTCCAGTTTTGTTCAAATTTCTTCAGTTTTGTCATAGATGATGATAAAAATGTTTATTCGATTGGTAATAATGTTAATCTGAATTTTGGGCTGTAATAAATATAAATAATAATATAATATAAAACACTTATAAAGCACCCTATATAATTTACAAACTACTCTAAGGCGCTGTACATGCAGATACAATAAATATCTAAAATACATCATACAAAATAAATACAAAAAAAGTTAAAAATAATAATCAAAATCATGATAAAAAGTCTCCAAAATAAACACCACTAGGTATAATTATCATCCATCTTTGTTAAAGAATCTGAACAAAATTAGCGATTAAAAACCTTCCATGAATCATTCCTGTAAAGTGTGGTTCAATTAACTTTTTTGCAATGGACAAGCGAATGGCAAAAGCTTCATTTCAAAGAAATATACTTTTACAGCCAAAGTCGATGTTCTGAAAGACTACCTGCAGCAAAGAAATACAGTTTACACATTGTTGTTATTTGATCGACAGCAGACCACATAGATGGTGTCTGTAGATAATTGATTGACAGTACTGTCATAAGAATATTTTACATTAGATTAGTTAAAATCAAATGTAAAATCATTTAAGGGCAGTACCAAATCAATCGTTCTACAAACTACATACGCCGTTTTTCGTGGTATGCTGTCAAACAATTACCAATAATGTTCTTTCTCTGCGGTCAGACTTTTAGAAGTCGGCTTAAGTTGTAATATTACTTTTGCCACTCGCTGGACCGTTTCAATAATAGCTGTGTGTTGCCCAATAAGTCCGGTGTTTTTGATCATGTTCTCTATCGAATTTGAAAAATCTGAGTGATTTTCGTAAAGGACCTTCCATGAATCTTTCCTGTAAAGTTTGGTTAGATTTGATGCAATATTTCAGAGATGGTCAAATTGTAAAAAAAACGATGACAAACCAATGACGGAAAACGGACGCCAAGTGATAGCAATAATTCACACTGATCCCTTGGATCATGTTAACTAAAAAGAGTAAGAATATTTTGTATCTTGTTGTAATTAACAATGTCCGGATGTGGAGTAAATGCACAAGAGACAAAGTCTCCACCAACACAACGATAGAACCAAGCAAAGGAACAATGCGTTTATTGTAGTTTCATCTTGAAGTTACCATGTGGCCTTTAACAATGAGATTGGTAAAGCTGTTTTACAGTGTTATGTCTTTCTTACTATTCCGTTACTCATTTTATTTTTATTTACCTTCTTTGTTTTGCTGGTACATGTATATGTATTCCTTGTTTTGTTTCAGTGAAAATCCCATTCTCATCTATTAGTCTTAGGTATACTGATGTGTATCGTGTACACTTTCTACTCTGGTCAATTATTCAAGCTCCCAAACCATATATCATGCAAAATTTCCTGTTTCTGTTGACAATTAAGTAAGGCATGAGTTTTGATAGGACGCTGTAGGTTTTTGTTTGTGTATTACGTGTTTGTTACTTTTACATTCAATGCCTGTTGCTTTGATGTTTTAGCTAAAATATTTTATTTTTTTAGTTATATTAGTATTTTTTTTTTTTAAGTTATATTAGTATTTTTTTTTAGTTATATTAGTATTTTGTGTCTTTTTTATTATTATTTTAGGAGTCTTTCACTGCCCATACTGGAAAACAGTTGATGGTTTTGAAATGCAGTTTGGTGTTAATCATTTAGGACATTTCCTGATAACTAACTTACTTTTAGACTTATTAAAAAAATCAGCTCCAAGTCGTGTTGTAACAATATCATCTTGGCTGTATGAAAGTGAGTTTCTGTACATAAACAGATGAAGAAGTAATGAACGTATTCATCGATGCTCTTTTTAAGAATATTCATAACAGATAATTAATACAAAATAAAGGACCTCCTGAGATTTTTATAAATTGTTTCCAAAATTTTTACAGTTTCATTTTTTATACCTTTTATAAAATTTATGATGAAATGTGAGAAATTTTTAAGAAATTCCAAATTTTGCAAGATCAATCTTGTTTCAGGGACATAAAAATGAAGGCAGCGTGAGGGTCGAAGTTCTTTTATTTAATTTTTTTTTTCGGTTATTTTTTCAGAAGGTAGAATCAATTTTGAAGACATTCACTACGAGAAGAATTACGATCCCATGAAAAGCTATATCCAGAGTAAATTAGCAAATATATTATTTTCAAGAGAACTAGCAAAAAGACTGCATGGTATGTTAAAAAGTAAAGAGGTTACATTTTAGTAGGGGGAATTTTCGTTGTTGTTTTTTCTTAAATATTTTATATGGATATGTTGAAACAAATGTTTAACTACTCACTCAGAAGGAAACAATGAACATTTAAAGCAATTTCCAATCCGTTCCGAAAGCCATAATTATGAGATATTATCTCATTATTATGAGATTAATAGGTTCTTATACGAGACCATATTAAAGATAAGGGATATCTTCCACGAGTGTGAGGAATTCCGTCGTTTCCCGAGTGAAACTAGGGTAAAAGACGTAGAATTTCTCACACGAGTGGAAGATATCCCGATCTTTAATTTTGGTCGAATATAGGAACCTATTTCTTCCGTAAAATACAACAAACAAACCGAAGGAAAGTAAATCTTGCCATTTCTTGTGGAGTTCTCAATTGTGACGTCAAATTATCCATAGAGTTTATCGTGACGTCGAACAAATCGCAACGTTGGATTGGACGTTTACCCGTGAAAGACAGCTTCACGCGACCCTGTCTTCTATGGGCTATCTTCCATTACGGAAGAAATTTTTATCTTCATTTGGCATCAATACGCTTCCGTATAGCATAACAGGTGATATTAGACAGGACGCAACAAAACAACAAAATACTGAAGTTGTAGCAAGTTTGAGTTCTATATGCGGATGTTTCAACAATATACTATGCTTCTTTAGCGCAGATAAAATCAAAACTTTTGGAAGACCTTGATAAGAGGATATTCTAAACAAAAAGTTCGCATGTTTAAAATCGGTAGGGATAAAACTCAAAAATAAATGGCCAGGGTCATTTCAAATATAGCTGTGAATTGAAGAGATGCATAGCAGTGTCCTCTGGTTTCAATCGTTAACTAATCAAGGTTTTATGAAAAATCTTACGTTGAAAGCAAGATATTTTGCATACAAGACAAAATTTTAAAAAAAGTAACAAAAATTAAATTCTATTATATCTTAGGTACTGGAGTAACAACATACTGTCTACATCCCGGTATAGTGCGGACAAATATCTCCCGGCATATGCAACAACAGCAACCATATCTGAAACCAGTTTATTTACTCTATCAGAACCTACCCCTATTCAAAGATCCTGTTCATGGTGCACAGACAGTAATATACTGTGCTGTAGACAAAGCACTGAGAAATAAATCTGGCAGATATTATAGGTAAGTTCTTATAAAGAGCCATACTAAGATGACTAATCTGATTTTAGGGCAATGTCTTCTATATTTTGTCACGTTAGGTATCCCAAAAGCATATTTTTAAAACTTTGCTTAGTTTACTAAAATATTACTGCTATAGTTACGATCGGCAAACCAATACCGAAGTAAAAATGAAATGGGGATTCCAAAAACGAAAAATCCAAGATCACGACAATTTATATCCAACACGAATTGAGACAGCATGACAAAGACAAAACAAACAAAACTGAACAAGAACGCCACAAAACTAAAGCACTAGTTAGAGATTAATGTTCAGGATATCATCTTGACCACTGTTATCTGTATCAGAGTAATGAGATGAATTTGTATTTCATATTATCGATCAGAAAAACTGAAGTAGGAACAGTCACCCGCACCATCTTTTAACATTAGGAGCACGCATGCAATAGTCTAAATACTTCGCTAAAATATTTAAAACTAAAGATCCGGTCATTTATATGTTTTATAAAAAACACACTTTAGTCTCATTTTGATATGCGAAAAGTATGTTCTTTGTGTCTATGAATACAAAAACATCGATAAACATCTGATCGTAGGTTGCCTCCAGGGTTATTTTGTCTAAAACCCGTGCCATGGCTATTTCTCCTTTTTCGAAGTTTTCTTTGTGTTTCTGGCGTCAACGTACGCACTAATACCGATACCAAGAAACGTTTTTTATTTCATGAATTGTAGGGCTTTAAGAACATTTTTTATCCAAATTTATAAAGGTTTACAGAAACTTGAAATTTTACTAATTTACAGGGTCAATTTTAACAATTAGTTCACCCTGTCGTTTAACGAAATTTAACAATCTGAGAATAAAGCCATGATATTGATTTCTTAATTTGTTTTGAAAATATATCTATTTTGAAAAATGACATGTTTTTCATCACTTTTTTTGAAAATTTATATTGTCAAGACTTGTTATATTATCATATATATCAATTAATAACAATTTCCTGTTTTCTATACTTCTTTACATATAAGGTAAATCCATATTCGTGTATTTATATGCATTGTTTATTTTTCTGTATAATATTAGGTTTTTAATCAATTTCAGTGAATGTAGCGAAACAGCACTAAGAGGACAAGCTTTAGATGACGACGTTGCTAAAAAACTATGGGAAATATCTGAGAAGATGGTGAACATTGATACTGAAGAGAAGTAAAATAAACTTGATTGAAATTTTGTGAACAGTAATTCAGTCGTATTGGTTCTATTCCGCTGAAAAGGTTCTTTAATCTGCCAGTTTTCACTGTCGCTAGCAAGAATGGAACCCAACGATCTCTGGGAAGCAATGTGCATCAGTATTATGAAAGAATGAAATGGAATTTTAGATAAATCCGAAAAATCCTTCATTGGTTGTTATCACAATCTTGGAATTAGATAGAGTGCCTGCAGATGTAAATGTAAAGTTTAAAATAAATGAAAAGAGGTATGGCCACTGTGAATTTTTCCTTCATAAAACTTATTTTTCAAATCTATTAAATCTTCCTCAAAACTATTTTAACAGATCATGCTATTTACTGTATCATAACAAAATCAATTGCAATGCAGATAAAAGATCCAGCCTTGATTGCAATTTACGTAGGTGGTTAAAATTCGTTGTATAGAACTTCCAGACCCAAACTAAACTATCTGCCATTTAAAAGGGCGAATGTTTGTACACTTACAACAAAAGGTTTTAGTTATCTATTTGCTTTGAGTGGTACAATTTTTCAAACACTGTATTTAAAATGCCTTCAATGCATGAAAAGGCTTTTTACAGCCATAATCGACTGATAATATCTCCGTAGACATACAAGTGCGGGATATATTAATTATATTCCTAGGAAGTACACGATCCAGAGACTACCTTGCACGATTTTTGACAATATTCGAGAAAATGGTCCAACATAGGAACAAACTTCATGGCTAAAACGTCCTACTTCTTTTCCAGAAGAACGAATGATTGATGCAGACAGTGATGAACTTGTTAAAAACAAACATTAGACGATCTACTTAGATGAAAGCAATATTCCCAATCAATTATCTGAAAAGACACAGCCATTAGCCCAAATAATAATAAAAAAAATGCAGAAATTATGGCAAGCCTGACTTCTACATTAGAATGTTTCAGCATAAAATACGTGTCTTTAGTGCAGATAGAACATTTAAAATTTTGAAGACCTTGATTGTTTCAATGCTACAAATAACAAAGGTCTAAATACAATGGATCAAAATGAATTAAAATGACAAAATTCATTGATAATATGGAAAAGAATAATAAAGGAAAAAAACATAGCAAACTTCTGCCTCATATACTGAAGCATTCATGTACGTTTGGTTGAAAAGTTCCAAGCAATTTCCCGAGCCCAATGCGGAGATTGCTAGATATTTTGGAACCACAGTGAGAGACAGACAGACACAAGACAACGGATATTGATTTGGACATTATTTTGAATACAAATCGACCAGGCAAAATTATAGCTCATTTTAGAATTTTGCTTGGATGCTGACCTATTTTACATATCAATGTTAGTGCCAAGTACAAGTAGGTAGAGCCTAATGTCCAATTTACAGCCAATGCATATCATATTTAAAAGTCGCCAACTTAATGGGTAATGTTCATATCCTACCGGAAGTCCATGAACATTGCCAACTCTTTTAAAAACCGTTAAAGACGTATCGACGTGTGATGGATGTGATCGACACTGTATACATCAATCGTCCGATTCGGAATATACACGGTCATCACATGACGTCTTTTGATCGATTAATAGCTCAGGAATTTAATAGAGATAGGATATAGATTCATGATAACTCTACATACTAATTATCTACCGTAAAAGGAAACTGAGGAATAACCTCCAACCTAACCTTAAAAGAAGGTCAATCAAGCGGAAAATAAGAATGACCTTTAGAATGTTGCGTGGGTGCTGACCTACTCTCCGAGATGAATGCATATGGATATGACTGGGATTTGAACTCGAACGTAAACTTGAATGTAAGTCACGTAAGCAGAAAAGTAGGTCTTTACCTGGAGGCTGATCTACCATAAAAATGAATACATATGCAATGATATATTATCGTACCATGTACTTTGTTTATCTCGGATGTAAACTTAAATGCAAGTCAATAAAACGCAAAAGTAGGTCAAATTAACCTGATTTTGCCAGGATGCCAATCTACCATCAAGAATGCATACATGTGCAAGGTTAGTTGATCCTATCACGTGCAGTAATATATAGTAGTACATGAACTCGTAAACTTGAATGTTGAATGCATTAATTAAGAAAAAAATTAGGTCACTTTTTGATTGGATTATGACCTTCCATCATAGATACATATGCAAGGTTTAATTTTCCCACCATGTTCATTTAAACCGAGATATGATACTCCAGTTATCCTCCTAAACTCCACAAACTCTTGTAATTCTTGAAATCCTGCAATCATTTTGACAAAAAAAATGTGGTAAGTCTGTTTGAAATGAATAAGACTTAAGACCAATGTAAATTGCAATTGTTCCTCCAAATATAGCTGCAAAATGTTTAACTAAGACATTTCAGTTTTGTTTTGCGTTTCAAGAATTATTCAAATAAATATACTGCAAACCACTGTGAAAAGAGAAAAAATACACTGTCATTTTGTAATGCAAAAAAAGAAAGAATTTCATATATTGTTAAAATAATTTAGTTTCAACCTAAAACAAATTTTCCTCATTCTCCTTATACCAGAATTGTCCAGAATCTGCTATAGAGTCATGCCTGAATTATGGGTTGTTCCAAATTCTGAAACATCAGAATCTTACAGAAATACAGACACTAGATTCTAGATAAATCTTAAAAGAGCAAAGCTCATATCTGACAACTTTTCAAAGTGTTCATGGGGTCAGAAACATGAAACAACTCCCAGTACACCTTAAAACATATAATAAAGATTTAAAATCACATTTATTTTGTTTTAAGCATCTTCGGCTATAATCCTACAATAAACCAATGGCTATGTGTTATTAATCAAGGAAGACATAATTACTCACTGAAATTCCATATTGGGTGCTCTTGTGAGTGAAAACAACCACAAATAGGCAGGTATGCATGAACATATGAAGAGCCTCCATCGCTCACATGACAAAATACTTCTTAAGCAGTAAATTAAAAAAATGGTTAGGTACCAGCAATCCCGTCTTTTTAAAATGATATCATTAGACATTAGACACATCCTCGGGAACTGAATATGATAACACCAGTCTTGCCCTGGTAAGACTTGAAAAATAATATATTAATAGAAAATATCTAAATTTCACTGGGCTGGAAATAGTCAATATTAAAGGTAGATCGAGTTATGTACAATCAAATGTCAATATCTTTAACCTTCCACTTAACTGAGAAACTGATCTTATCACATAAACTTAACATGAAATTCAGGTCATTGTAAAGGACAATATCACAATTGATGTACTTCCAAAGACCTTGACCTACTACTCAGTTTTTTAGTTACGGATTTACTTTATAAAACTTCAACAAGATCACTAGACGATGGAAATGAGGTTAGGGTAAAATTCATAGGGCAAGAGGGTCATGTACTACTCATGACAACTCTACGTACTAATTATTTTTGACGTATCACTTAATATTTATTGAGAAACTCATTTAATCACAAAAACATTAACATAGAAACTCGAGGTCAAAAGCCACATTGCACAGTCATATACTACCAAAGAGCAACCCCCATACTATAAATCATTGCATAACCTCTTTTTGTCCTTGAGAAACTCGACATTGTTAATAGAGGCCATAAAACTGAGTTTAAGCCGGAAAGACATATTCCAGGCCTTCATATATACTGTACCACTCAAGATCAACCAACATACTGAATATTGTAGTACCGACACTTTAGTTATTTAGAAAGTTATCTCATCTTGACATTGTCACCAGAATATGAAATTGGGGTCTTTGTCGAAAGCCATATTCCCTAACTCTTGCAGTGATTGAGAAATCAATTTAATCAGAAATTTTAACATAGTCGCTAGACTGTGAAATTAATGTCAAAAGGTCGAAAGTTTTACCAATGATAGTCATGAATTATTCAAGCGCTACCTACATACCAAAAAGTATTGTCCAGCAACTTCAGTTATTGAGAAACTGATCTTATCATAAAAACTTGACCGTGTTCAATAGACCGCGCGGTCAAGGTCAACATCAATTTACAGACTGTCATGTGTAGTAACCAAAACAACTTATATACCAAGTATCATTGACCTGCAACTTACATTTCTTGAGAAAAAACAGAATCGGAACAAATATTAACCCTAATAGATGTCTCGCCTTGGTCGCTAAATTTATGTGAAATATCAGATTGACCTAATATACTCAATACACTGAAACTGGGTCACTGGAAAGTTATATTACAGACTTTCATGTATTGCCCAAGACAAACTTACATACCAATAATTATTGGCCTCTCGTTAATAAGCAATGAGAAACCAAATATGCTCAACAAATCGTACAATTGAGGTCGCAGACATAAGAGATGTAGCAAACTGTCGTGTACTACCGAAGACCAACCAAAAATACAAAATGCCATGGATCTACAATTAATAGATACAGAGAAACTAAACATGCCCATTAGCCCATAAAACTGGGGTCACAACCAAGCCCAATATAAAAGGCTGTCGTCAACACATGGAATAGTGAATAATGAAATAATCGGGACCTCAAACGATCATAACCCCATGTAATTGAAGGTTCCATACAAAATAAGTCACATGACAAACTGTCATATGCTACCAAAGATCTACCCATCAACCAAAGAGAAACAGAACCCAGCACAAAAAATATAATGCTCAACAGATAATGAGCTTTATAGCAGACTGTTATGTACTACCAAATACCCAGCCACATACCAAATATTACCTTCCAGTGTAAATCATTCGAGCAACGATGAAAGCACGGTATTTTTGGGTGATACAGTCTTGGTGAAATTGTAATTCAACTTTATGTGAACAAGTAAAACAAATCATATACATGTTGAAAAGTTAGATTTTTAAAAGTTTCATTCTTCATCCGAAAGTTTGAAATAATGTCGAGGTGTTCGGAGAAACTAAAGTCTGTAGATCTTTATTCTGTTGACCATCGTGTAGCCTATTGCCGAGTTCCGTGGTATATAGCATCATAACACAATTATGTTTAAATAATGTGCAAACTTACCTTTTCTCCAGACAACCACCCAACTCGCCAGTCCCTGCTTGGTCGCTAAATAGCTGTGAAATATCAAGTTGACCTTATATACTCAATAGACTAAAACTAGAGTCACTGCAAAGCCATATAACAGACTTTCATGTATTGCCCAAGACCAACTTACATACCAATAATCATTGGCCTACCATTAATAAGAAATGAAGAGTCCAAATATGCCCAACAAATCGTAAAATTGAGTTCGCAGACATAAGTAATATGGCAGACGGTCGTGTACTACCGAAGACCACCCAGATACATATACAATGGATCTACCATTACAGATTACAGAGACACAAAAGATGTTCATAAGCCCATAAAACTGAGGTCACAGACAAGACTCCATATAGAAGGCTGTCGTCAACACATGTATAAAAAAAATCATTGACCTACCATTAAGAAGTACAGAGAAACTAGTCAAATCAGAAAACTTAACATGCTCACTAGACCGTGAAATTGAGGTAGCTGACAAAAGCCACGTGGCAGACTGTTCAATATACTATTCAAAACTAACCTTACTAAATATGACCTGCAACAAATAGTGAATAATGAAATAATCAGAACCCTTTAAACGATCATAACCCCATGTAACAAACAAAGTCACATGACAAACTGTCATATGCTACCAAAGATCTACCCATCAACCAAAGAGAAACAGAACCCAGCACAAAAAAATATAATGCTCAACAGATAATGAGCTTTATAGCAGACTGTTATGTACTACCAAATACCCAGCCACATACCAAATGTTACCTTCCAGTGTAAATCATTCGAGCAACGATGAAAGCACGGTATTTTTGGGTGACAAAGTCTGGTGAAATTGTATCTTAATTTTATGTGAACAAGTAAAACAAATCATATACATGTTGAAAAGTTAAATTTTTGAAAGTTTCATTCTTCATCCGAAAGTTTGAAATAATGTCGAGGTGTTCGGAGAAACTAAAGTCTGTAGATCTTTATTCTGTTGACCATCGTTTAGCCTTTTCATTGCCGAGTTCCGTGGTATATAGCATTATAACACAACTGTGTTTAAATAATGTGCAAACTTACCTTTTCTCCAGACAACCACTCAACTCGCCAGTCCCTGCCTTGTCGCTAAATACCTGTGAAATATCAAGTTGACCTTATATACTCAATAGACTAAAACTAGAGTCACCACAAAGCCATATAACAGACTTTCATGTATTGCCGAAGACCAACTTGCATACCAATAATCATTGGCCTACCATTAATAAGAAATAAGAGTCCAAATGTGCCCAACAAATCGTAAAATTGAGGTCGCAGACATAAGTAATATGGCAGACGATCGTGTACTACCGAAGACCACCCAAATACAAATACAATGGATCTACCATTACAAGATACAGAGAAACAAAAGATGTTCATAAGCCCATAAAACTAAGGTCACAGACAAGACTCCATATAGAAGGCTGTCGTCAACACATGTATAAAAAAATCATTGACCTACCATTAAGAAGTACAGAGAAACTAGTCAAATCAGAAAACTTAACATGCTCACTAGACCGTGAAATTGAGGTAGCTGACAAAAGCCACGTGGCAGACTGTTCAATATATTATTCAAAACTAACCCTACTAAATATGACCTGCAACAAATAGTGAATAATGAAATATCGGAACCCTTCAAACGATCATTACCCCATGTAATTGAAGGTCCCAGACAAACAAAGTCACATGACAAACTGTCATATGCTACCAAAGAGCTACCCATCAACCAAAGAGAAACCAAGCCCAGCACAAAAAATATAATGCTCAACAGACAATGCGCTTTATAGCAGACTGTTATGTACTACCAAATACCCAGCCACATACCAAATATTACCTTCCAGTGTAAATCATTCGAGCAACGATGAAAGCACGGTATTTTGGGGTGATACAGTCTTGGTGAAATTGTATTTCAATTTTATGTGAACAAGTAAAACAATTCATATACATGTTGAAAAATTAAATTTTTGAAAGTTTCATTCTTCATCCGAAAGTTTGAAATAATGTCGAGGTGTTCGGAGAAACTTATGTCTGTGGATCTTTATTCTGTTGACCATCGTGTAGCCTATTCATTGCCGAGTTCCGTGGTATATAGCATTATAACACAATCGTGTTTAAATAATGTGCATACTTACCTTTTCTCCAGACAACCACCCAACTAGAGGCTCAGACACTGAGCCTGAATCGCTCACCTAACAAGAATGCTTACAGCAGGTGATGAAAGTGATGTTTCTCCCATAGGATCCTATGTTAAGATATGTTCTGTGATGGCGGTCTTGTTTTTTATCGAATCAAAAGAAAATAAGCAATCTAGGTTTGACTGCATCTGCTTAAATAATTTCAGCGCATGTGATCATGTGATGAAAAAGATGTTTCATATAGGGGTACCATTTTAAACCAAGTTCCATGCTGGGAGCCATTTTTTTCGGTTTTTTTTTCTTGTCGGATCCCAACAAATAACTAAACACCGAAGTTACTGTGAATTTATTTTCTGCATATGCACATTTCGACAACTTATGTCTCTTCAGTGCAGATAAAATCTAAACGTTTGGAAGACCATAAAATCAAATGTGTTAAAAAAACTGATAAACAAATACCCAATATGATCTAAATAAAAAACCAAAATCAGCTAAGGACAGAGCTTTGCATGAGGGAGATACTCCTTAGTTTTCAACAAAATTTACAAAAATTTAGATATTGCAAGGCTCGAAATAAAATCGGCTTTCGGGTCAGCACCGAAGTACTGACTACTGGGCTGGTTAATACCCTCGGGGACTAACAGCCCACCAGCAGAGGCATCGACCCAAAATGAGCATTCTTTGTATGAGACCTTCCATACATCATTTTTGTAAAGTTAGGTTGAATTTGCTTCAATAATTTCAAGGCAGATGTTGAAAAAGATGTTTTTCCCATAGCTGCCATTGTCAAAACTAAGATCAGAGCTGGCGCTCATGTTTTTTATCGGATCAGAACAAAATGATCAATCTTTATGGGGGACCTTCCATACATCATTCCTGTAAATTTTGGTTGAATTTGCTTCAGTGATTTCAGAGGAGACGATGAAAATGTGAATGTTAAACTATGTTCCCTGCTGGTGGCCATGTTTTTGTCAAATCGGTATAAAATGAGCAATTTTTGCAAAGGACTTTTAGTACATAATTCCTGTAAGTTTGGTTGAATTTGCTTCAGCAGTTTCAGAGGAGTTAATAAAAATGTGATTTTCCCATAGGGTCCTATGTTAAACCTAAGTTCCGCGCTGCAGCCATGTTTTTATAGGATCGGAACGAAATGGACAATCTTAGTTAAGGACCTTCCCTTCATCATTCCTGTAAAGTTTGGTTGAATATGCTTCAGTGGTTACAGTAGAAAAGATGAAAATGTGAATTTCCCATAGGACCAATGTTAAACTACGTTCCGTGCTGGCGGCCATGTATTTTGTCGAATCGGAAAAAATAAGCAGTCTTTGTAAAGGACTTTTAGTACATAATTCCTGTAAAGTTTGGTTGACTTTGCTTCAGTAGTTTAAGACGACTTGATGAAAATGTGATTTTTCCATTAGGGTCCTATGTTAAACCTAAGTTCGGCGCTGGCGGCCATGTTTTTTATCGGATCGGAAAGAAATGAGCAATCTTTGTAAAGGACCTTCCATACATCATTCCTGTAAAGTTTGGTTGAATTTGCTTCAGTGGTTTTAGAGGAGAAGATGGGTCCTTTGGGTCAGGTAAGCTAAAAAGCATCAAAAATTTTCCCCCTAAGCATATTTGCGTCCCAGCAACATTTGCTGGTACGCTTTGAGAATGGACTATAAACTTTCTTCATTAAACAGATAATTCAAGTGTAAAATGTAGGGTACAGACTGTATTCAAAAGATATCATTGTAGTTTTTATCCCAATATAGATCATAAAATACCAATATGGTTGGTGTGGTATGTGTCAGTTAACAGGAATAGATTTGAACCATTCTACCTAACCAAGTTGCTAATGCATGAAACGTTGGGCAGAGATGCAGTTGTCATCCCAAAATGCATCCCACATACCAATATGGTTAATGTGGGAAATGTCAGTTAATAGGTGGAATGGATTTCAACACTTCTACTAAACCAAGTTGCTCATGCGTAAAATGTAGGTCAGATACAGCATTCGAAGCATGCACCACAGTTGTTAACCCAAAATG
Source organism: Modiolus philippinarum (assembly GCA_002080025.1). Lineage (NCBI taxonomy): Eukaryota > Metazoa > Mollusca > Bivalvia > Mytilida > Modiolidae > Modiolus > Modiolus philippinarum. Next base: position 30,642 of record MJUU01071315.1, read on the forward strand.
CATTATACATACCACAAGTGTGGACCCAAATAGATGTCTCGCCCGTCCTTACTTGGTCACAAAACTGATGTGAAACTCAAACTGCCTAAATCAGAAAACTTAACATGTTCGCTAGACTGTGATATTAGATTAACTGACAAAAACAATATAGCAAACTTTCATGTATCACCCAAAACCAAAATGCCAAATATCAGTGACATGCCACTGATATATACTGAGAAACCAAACATGTTCACTCGACCATGAAAATAGGTCAATGACTAAAACAAAATAGCAGGTTGTCATCTTCCATCTAAGACAAACCCACATACCAAATATTATTGACCTTACATTAATACATACTAGGAAACTTAACATGATCACTGGACCATGAAATTGAGGTCATAGACAAAAACTATATAGCAGACTGTCATGTACTCAAGACCAAAATATATATTTTCCAGACCATACGCGTATGGTCCGGACCGTATGCGTATACTCATATGGTCCGACCGTATGCATATGGTCGGACCATACGCGTACGGTCGGACCGTATGAGTATACATGTACGGTCTACTACGAGCTTGACCATACGCGTATATTCAGACCGTATGAGTACAAAGGAAAAGGCAGACACTACATTCGTTATTCAAACAAAGAAGTAAGTTACAGTCAAAACTGATAGTACTAACTACCGCTGAAAACCATATAATTATTAGGTCTTTGTAAAAACAATAAATTACTAACATATCTGAAAGGAAATTACAGAAGCGGTGAAATAAAAAAAAAAACATATCTTCACAAAAATCTTAAAAAAAGATACCTAAACTTCGTTTTTACATTAAGAAGTTTTGTTCGTGGACAGGAGATATTCCTTTTTGGAACACTTTGTTATTTCCGCTGTTATATTTATTTAGCTGTTCTTTTACAAGGTTTTGGGATTTGCACCCTTTTTGGCGTAATTGGGAAAAAAATTTGTTGTTCCTTAGAGGTGGTATTCAATGATCATTTTCTCAGGATTTTCAGACAAGCAAACCATATATTTCATAAATTTTTTTACGAAACACTAGGGTTTTTTTATTATTATTTTATTTTTTATTATTTTATCTGAAATAACGTTCAATTAATAAGTCAATTTTATAAAAGCATCTCCAAATCATTATTACGGCAAATTCTTATTTTTTCTTATTTTCTTTTAAATAACGAGTTTCTAAACATAAGAGCTTAATCCTTTGAATAATATTGTATACGGTATAATGATTTATTGATATATTATACAAGAACAGGCAAGACTTTGAAATAGCCAGACCGTACGCGTACGGTCCGACCGTATGGGTATTTGGAAAAAAATACTCGTATGGTCCGGACCGTACGCGTACGGTCCAAATACTTGTATGGTCTGGAACATATACAAAATGTCATTGACCTACCACTTATAGTTACTGAGAAAATTGCCTAATCATAAAAACTTTACATGCTCACTAGACCGTGAAATTGAGCTCAAGGACAAAAGCCATATGACAGACTGTCACGTACTACCCAAGAACAACCTATACACAATATATCATTGACCTACCACTGCTTACTAGACCGTGAAATTGGGGTCAAGGACAAAAGCCATATGACAGACTGTCATGTACTACCCAAGACCAACCTATATACCATATATCATTGACCTACCACTTACAGTTGCTGAGAAACTAAACTAAGCACAAAAACTTAACATGTTCATTGGACCGTAAAATTGAGGTCACAGACAAAAGCCATATGACAGACTGTCATATACTACCCAAGACCAACCTATATACCATATATCATTGATTGATTGATTGAATATTGTTTAACGTCTACTCAGCAATATTTCAGCTATATCAAGACGAGAACAAGTTTGTTGATAAATAATCACTTTGGGGTATGGAAAGGGCCATGGGACGGGAAATTCTGACTGCCACTGGAAAAGTAGGGTGAAATCGTCAAGGGCGGGGAATTTAGCCTTGTAGCCGATCACCTACGGACCACCCCAAAAAGAGCTTGCCACAAGGGTTCTTTAACGTGCAGGAAGTGTGGCATTTCTCCCAACACGTGGACCTGAGTTTACATCCCATCCGAAAGATGGGTTGTGTATTTATTAATCCCGCACAACCACGGAATGGGTCCTATTTCTATATCCCGGGACCCTCGGGGTCAGCCTCCGTTTAGGAGGGGTCACACCCCGCAAGCCGGAGATACTGGGTCCTATTTCTATATCCCGGGGTTCCCTCGGGGTCCTCCGTTAGGATGGCTCATACTCCGAGCTCAGAGGATGCTTCGGGCCTATTCTTCAGCCGGGACCGCGCACGGCGGCCATATATCATTGACCTACCACTTACAGTTGCTGAGAAACTAAACTAAGCACAAAAACTTAACATGTTCATTGGACCGTAAAATTGAGGTCACAGACAAAAGCCATATAGCAGACCGTCATATACTACTCAAGACCCACCTATATACCAAATATCATTAACCTATTGCTTAAAGTTACTGACAAAATGACCTAATCATAAAAACTTAACATGCTCACTAGACCGTGAAATTAAGGTCAAGGAAAAAAGCCATATGACAGACTGTTATGTACTACCTAAAACCAACCTACATACCATATATCATTGATCTACCACTTATAGTTACTGAGAAACTAAACTAAGCACAAAAACTTAACATATTCAATGGTCCGTGAAATTGAGGTCAAGGACAAAAGACATATGACAGTCTGTCATGTACTACCAAGACCAACCTATGTACCAAATATCATTGACCTATTACTTTTAGTTACTGAGAAAATGACCTAATCGTAAAAACTGAACATGCTCACTAGACCGTGAAATTAAGGTCAAGGACAAAAGCCATATGACAGACTGTCATGTACTACCTAAGACCAACCTACACACCATATATCATTGATCTACCACTTATAGTTACTGAGAAACTAAACTAAACACAAAAACTTCACATGTTCATTGGACCATGAAATTGAGGTCAAGGAAAAAAACCATTTGACAGTCTGACATGTACTACCCAAGACCAACCCATATACCAAGTATCATTGATCTACCACTTGCAGTTACTGAGAAACTGACCTAATCACAAAAACTTAACATGCTCACTAGACCGTGAAACTGAGGTCAAGGACAAAAGTCATATGACAGACTCTCATGTACTACCCAAGACC
>MJUU01071315.1:35160-46662 GCA_002080025.1 Modiolus philippinarum
AAATGTAGGTCAAAGTGACCCAATTATCATCTGAAGCTGCAAGACTCTCAAGACGCATCCACTGACCACAGATGATTGATGTAACACATAGGGTATCTCATATATGAACATTAATGCAAACTTTAACCGGAGTCATTGAAGCATGAAATGTAGGTCAGAGTGACCAAATCAGCATCCGAAGCAGCATCACTCTCCAAGATGCATCTACTGACCAAAGATGATTGATATGCCACATGTAGTTTCTCAGATATGAACCTTAACACAGACTAACCAGAGTCACTGAAGCATAAAATGTAGGTCAGACTGACCTTATTATCACCTAAATCAGCATCACTCTCCAAGACGCATCTACTGACCAAAAATGATTGATGTGCCACCTGTAGTTTCTCAGATATGAACCTTAACGCAAACTTTAACCTGAGTCATTGAAGCATGAAATGTAGGTCAGAGTGACCAAATCATCATCCGAAGCAGCATCAATCTCCAAGACGCATCTACTGACCAAAGATGATTGATGTGCCACATGTAGTTTCTCAGATATGAACCTTAACACAAACTTTAACCGGAGTCATTGAAGCATGAAATGTAGGTCAGAGTGACCCAATTATCATCCGAAGCAGCATCACTCTCCAAGGCGCATCTACTGACCAAAGATGATTGATGTGCCACATGTAGTTCCTCAGATATGAACCTTAACGCAAACTTTAACCTAAGGTAGGACGAACAGATGGACGGACGGACGGACGGACGGACCTACTATTGGGCACATGTTGGATACAATGTCCAAATAATTATTAGGTTCTACTGTTGGGTACATTCAATTTTTTATTGGGTATACATTTGTGATCTCACATCAGTACACTTTTTGGGTTTATGTCCAACTCAGTTGTTGGTACTATCCAAATATGTATTGGGTATATTCTAAATAACCACTTTGCAGATATATCATTTTTTCATCATGCGCCCAGATTTTATGTAGAATGTACCCACTATTCATGGACAAAGTCATCAATTGACTTTGGACAATTAAATAGGTATGTACCAACTATCTATGGACAGAGTAACCAATAAAGAGCTATTCTCTTTTGTACCCACAACTTAACGACAAACAAACAATATGTACCCACAAAACCAATAATGAACCATCCAGTACCCACAACCTATGGACAAGCCATATGAACCCACAATTTATGAACAAAGTAACAAATAATTAACCCTCCAATGATTTTGAACACATTAGTGATGTACCCACAACCTATGAACAAGCCATATGTACCCACAATTTATGGACAAAGTAATCAATTGACTTTGGATAATTAAATAAGTACCCATAATTTATGGACAAAGTAATCAACTGACTTCGGACAATTATACAAGAACCCACAACTTATGGACAAAGTAACCAATAATGAACTGTCTTTGGACTCGGAACAAACATGTTAGTGACGTACCCACAACCTATGGACAAGCTATGTGTACCCACAATTCTTGGAGAAAATAATCAACTGACTTTGGACAATTACAGTGGCGGATTTAGGGGGGGGCCCGGGTGGGCCCGGGCCCCCCTTAGGTCCGAAAATATTTAAAATTCCTAGGGGTTTTTAAAAAAATTGGGTTCCGGGCCCCCCCCCCTTTTGAAAAATATATTGGTCGGGCCCCCCTTAGCAGAAAGTCTGGATCCGCCACTGAATTATATAGGTACCCAAAATTTATGTACAAAGTAACCAAGAATAAATTGTCCAATGATTTTGAACAAACATATTAATGATGTACCCACAACCTATGGACATACAATATGTATGCACAATTATTTGACAAAGTAATCAACTGACTTTGGACAATTATATAGGTACCCACGATGTATGGACAAAGTAACCAATAATGAACTGTCCAATGATTTTTAACAATCACATAAGTGATGTACCCACAACCTATGGACAAACCATATGTTCCCCTAATTTTTGGACAAAGTAATCAACAGACTTTGGACAATTATATAGATAAGTGCAATTTATGGACAAAGTAACCAATAATGAACTGTCTAATGATTTTTAACAATCACATTAGTTTTGTACCCACAACCTATGGACAAACCATATGTACCCACAATTCTTGGACAAAGTAATCAACTGACTTTGGACAATTATACAAGTATCCACAATTTATGGACAAAGTAACCAATAATGAACTGTCCTTGGACTCTGAACAATCACATTAGTGATGTACCCACAACCTATGGACAAGCCATATGTACCCACAATTCTTGGACAAAATAATCAACTGACAAGGACAGTTCATTATTTTGTACCATCAAAATAATGAACTGTCCTTGGACTCTGAAAAATCGAATTAGTGATGTACCCACAACCTATGGACAAACCATATGTACCCACAATTTTTGGACAAAGTAATCAACTGACTTTGGACAACTATATAGGTACCCACAATTTATGGACAAAGTAACCAATAATGAACTGTCCTTGGACTCTGAACATAAATATTAGTGATGTACCCACAACCTATGGACAAACCATATGTACCCACAATTTTTGGACAAAGTAATCAACTGACTTTGGACAATTATATAGGTTCCCACAATTTATGGACAAAGTAACCAATAATAAACTGTCCAATGATTTTGAACAATCACATAAGGGATGTACCCACAACCTATGGACACGCAATATGTATGCACAATTATTTGACAAAGTAATCAACTGACTTTGGACAATTATGTAGGTACTCGCAATTTATGGACAAAGTAACCAATAATGAACTGTCCAATGGTTTTGAACAATCACATAAGTGATGTATCCACAACCTATGGACAAACCATATGTACCCACAATTCTTGGACAAAGTAATCAACTGACTTTGGACAATTATACAAGTACCCACAATTTATGGACAAAGTAACCAATAATGAACTGTCTAATGATTTTTAACAATTACATTAGTGTTGTAACCACAACCTACAAAAATGTATGGACAAGCCATATGTACCCACAATTCTTGGACAAAGTAATCAACTGACTTTGGACAATTAAATAGGTACCCACAATTTATGGACAAAATAATCAAAAATGAACTGTCCTTGGACTCTGCATGAACAATAACATTAGTGATGTACCCACAACCTATGGACAAACCATATGTACCCACAATTTTTGGACAGAGTAATCAACTGACTTTGGAAAATTATATAGGTACCCACAATTTATGTACAAAGTAACCAATAATGAACTGTCCTTGGACTCTGAACAAAAATATTAGTGATGTACCCACAACCTATGGACAAAATAATTAACTGATATGGACAATTATATAGGTACCCACAATTTATGGACAAAGTAATCAATAATGAACTGTCCTTGGACTCTGAACAATCACATTAGTGATGTACCCACAACCCTTGGACAAACCATATGTACCCACAATTTTTGGACAAAGTAATCAACTGACTTTGGACAATTATATAGGTACCCACAATTTATGGACAAAGTAACCAATAATAAACTGTCCAATGATTTTGAACAATCACATAAGTGATGTACCCACAACCTATGGACACACAATGTGTATGCACAATTATTTGACAAAGTAATCAACTGACTTTGGACAATTATGTAGGTACCTGCAATTTATGGACAAAGTAACCAATAATGAACTGTCCAATGATTTTGAACAATCACATGAGTGATGTACTCACAACCTATGGACAGACCATATGTACCCACAATCTTGGGCAAAGTAATAAACTGACTTTGGACAATTACATAGGTACGCGCAATTTATGGACAAAGTAACCAATAATGAACTGTCCTTGGACTCTGAACAACCACATTAGTGACGTACCCACAACCTATAGACAAGCCATATGTACCCACATTTTTTGGACAAAGTAATCAACTGACTTTGGAAAATTATATAGGTACCCACAATTTATGTACAAAGTAACCAATAATGAACTGTCCTTGGACTCTGAACAATCACATTAGTGACTTACCCACAACCTATGAACAAGCCTTATGTACCCACAATTATTTGACAAAGTAATCAACTGACTTTGGACAATCATACAAGTACCCACAATTTATGGATAAAGTAAGCAATAAAGAACTGTCCTTTGACTCTGAACAAACATATTGGGGTATAAAAATATTGCATTAACCACTCAGGGATACTCGCAACTCATCTATATAAGTCCTTGACTCAACATTTTCTCTTGAGACTCACCAAAATTTCAAAATTTAGGAGCTCTATAATGGTCATCAGAATTTTAAAAAGGTGGTTCTGGACTCGCAAAATAAAAACTGAGTATCTCTGCCACTGATAATGTTATCTTTATCCATCAATAATTAATCAATTCACTTCAAGCCAAAAATTATAATTTACCTTATTATTGTACCCTAGAATTCCATCTGCTAAATAAAGTTGTCCAATGTCTAGCATAAATAATTGTGACTAAAAGAATATGAAAAAGTAGCAAAATGACCACAACTAGCAAACATATGACTATCACAACTGGACCTTCCATGTTCATTATTCCTACTAAAACTCAGGCATGCTCATTGATAACTTCCTGTTGCAAGCCCTCATAAGAGAATTCCTGATGACCTCGTAAAAATTCAATCTTCTAAGTCTCTTATTAGTGATGTACCCACTACCTATGGACAAGCCATATGTATCCACAATTCTTGGACAAAATTATCAAATGACTTTGGACAATTATATAGGTACCCACAATTTATGGACAAAGTAACCATAATAAAGTGTCCAATGATTTTGAATTATCACACTAGTATGTACCCACAATTTATGGACAAGCCATATGTACCCACAATTCTTGGACAAAATAATCAACCGACTTTGGACAATTATATAGGTACCCACAATTTATGTACAAAGTAACGAAGAATAAACTGTCCAATGATTTTGAACAAACATATTAATGATGTACCCACAACCTATGGACTAACCATATGTATCCACAATTCTTGGACAAAGTAATCAACTGACTTTGGACAATTATATAGGTATGCGCAATTTATGCACAAAGTAACCAATAATGAACTGTCTAATGCTTTTTAACAATCACATTAGTGTTGTACCCACAACCTATGGACAAGCCATATGTACCCACAATTTATGGACAAATTATCCAGTAATGTAGTCCTTGGGCTTTGGACAATCAATATCAGCTAATGCAGTCCTTAGGCTTTAATTGGGCAGTCAGTATTAGCTATTTACCCACAACTTATGGACAAAGTATCCAGTAATGTAGTCCTTGGGCTTTGGACAATCAATATTGGCTCATGCAGTCCTTAGACTTTGGACAATAAGTACTAGCTATTTACCCACAACTTATGGACAAATGTATCCAGTAATGTAGTCCTCAGACTTTAAACAATCAATATTAGCTATATACCCACAACTTACGGACAAAGTATCCTTAGGCTTTAGACAATCAATATTGGCTTTATACCCACAACTTATGAACAAAGTATCCAATAATAGACTGTCCTTAAACTCTGGACAATCAATATTGGCCATGTACCAACAACTTATGGACAAAGTATCCAGTAATGTAGTCCTTGGGCTTTGGACAATCAATATTAGCTATACACCAACAACTTATGGACAAAGTATCCAGTAAAGTCGTACTTGGGCTTTGGACAATCAATATTGGCTATATACCCACAACAAATGGACAAAGTATCCAGTATAATGTAGTCCTTAGACTTTAAACAATCAATATTAACTATATAACCCCAACATCAGACCTGATTATAGGTCACAAAGAAAAAAGCTGAACATTTTTGGAATGGTATACGAGGGCCACTACACGGCCCGAATACGCGACTGTCGCATTTTTACGGCAGGGGCCCCAGAAGCTCTGGCCTAAATGTGCCAAATCCTTCACTCTGGGGTTCTCCCGAGGCTAATTTGAGATTTGAAAAGTGTATTTCTATATCCCTGAAATGGGTTTTCAGTTTTCAGTTGAAAAAAAATACAAGTCCAACTTTGAAAAAAATTTGGGCAGCATGGCCCCTAGAATTTTAGGCTTTACTAAACCCCCACCCTCATTTTCAAGACCACAAAGTTTGGGGAAAGATAGAAAGCAACAAAGAGGTTAGGGCAGCCTTCCCTTATCCTAAAGAAAGCACACCTCTTTGCAAGAAATAGAAATCTTGGTCTTATCAAAATTATGAATGTACATACCTTTGAGGCCTAAATTAAATCCTCTCCATCTAAAATTTAAAATGTCCACAACTGAAGTGAAGTCCCATTTTAATAAAATTGTGCCCGCTGAACGAAGTGAGAGTTTACTCAGTAACATCGTTTCAAAAGATGTTTGACACAGCCTACTAGTACATGGATTTATTGTCTGGATCAAAGAGATGCTTGTAATTAAATTAAAATTCGTATTACTTACAAACGTTTTACTGATAATTGTCTAAAAGTCGGACCGGAACGGAAAAACAATGAAAATAATCCGGATTTTTGGATAAAAAAATCAGGTCTGCTGACATATGGACAAAGTATCCAGTAATGTAGTCCTTAGACTTTAAACAATCAATATTGGTTCATGCAGTCCTTAGGCTATAAGCTATATATTGTTGTTTCCTCTACCGAATTTGACTTTACTACCGGATTTGACATGTTCAACACGGCGGGTGTCTTATAAGAAGCAGGAGATGCTGACTCTACCGGTGCACCTGATCTCACCCATGGTTTTATATTGGGTCCATGTTGTTCATCTTTGTGTGTGAGTGTCTTCATTTTTCTTTTTTGTGCTGTACCCATGTTGTGTCTTTGTTTTTTTCTGCCTTTTTTTGTTTCTGGTGTTGCCATTGTCCTTGGATTGTTCGCTTTTAGATTGACGGTTCGGTTCTCACTTACTATATACCAACAACTTATGGACAAAGTATTCAGTAAAATCAATATTTTTTTTTACTTCAGATTTCTGCTTTAGATATGAGGACCTTATCAAGAAATATTGGTTGCCAAAGAAACTATTGTAGAAAATAGATTTGTTTCTGTAATGCAATAAGCACTTGCTTCCATATTCCTTCTTACAATATCAGAAATTTGTTTCCAATTGTCAAAGACGGAACCTTTTTTACCACAGTGAACGAGGTTGGGAGTGCCATAAAACCTTGATCAAGCCACTATTTTTATTGAAATGCCTGTACCTAGTAAAGACAGTTGTTTATTGTCAAACATTCCAATGAGTAATTCCTAATTTTTTTGTGTCTTTATATGGATTATGCTTTGTCCCTTTGACCTTTATATTCGATTTCAGTAGTTTTGTATTTACCCTTACTACTTTTAAATTCAAAATTGCTCAAAGACACAAAATACTGGGATGTTAAAAATCACTGTTTAAAGGCAGATACATACATAACTTCCTTTATGTTTTGGAAGATTCCAGTCTGTTTAATGTGAATTAAAATAACATCAACACATTTTTTTGATAAAAAAACAAATCTGTGGGTAATAACTCACAAGTAATACCTCCTAAGTAGCCATATATATATTAGTTTTCTAGGCAAATTTTTTCTTAATAAATGTTCTAGACAATCATCAGGAAGTACATATTGGACAGACCTGAAAGTGAATCCAAGTTCAACACTAGAGGTAATGTGGTCCGTTGGGCCACAGAAGAATACCCTCGCTTTCGCACATTAGAAAAAATCCTGTCCATAGCGAGTTATAACTTTCTATCAATGTAGCCGCAAACAGGAAGTAGTAGCAGGATGAACTTAAAACAGCTTACAAGTTTGTTTCATTTCTCTTTGGAGAAGTCTCTTTCTTGTCAGTGGTTGTGGTTTTGACAGTTTTATTTTGACTAAAATTACTATTACTGTTCTTGCCATCTGAAGTTTTTTCAAGAGTAGATTCAGGAATCGTGTCCACTTCAACTTCAAAACTAATTGAATTGTTTGTTTCATTTCTCTTTGAAGAAGTCTTTTTTTGTCAGTGGTTGGGTTTTCGACTGTTTTATTTTGACTACAATTACTATTACTGTCCTTGCCATCTGAAGTCTTTTCAAGTGCAGAGTCAGGAATCGTGTCCACTTCATCTTCATGACTAATTAAATTGTTTGTTTCATTTCTCTTTGAAGCAGTCTCTTTTTTGTCAGTGGCAAGGTTTTCGACTGTTTTATTTTGACTACCATCTGGAGTTTTACTCAAATCCTTAAATCCTAAAAAATGCAAAACACTTATTAAATAATTTTGACTTTTTTTCTAAAAAATGCAAAACACTTATTAAATAATTTTGACTTTTTTTCTAAAACTATAGCAGCCATGGCAATTACAATCTCAAGCTTACATTAGTGGTAAAAATATCCATCCAATGAAATAGAGGTCAAGGACACATGACAGGTGTCAGACTGTCATGTACCCATATACATCTTACTATACATTAAATCTGATGAGTCTATGCATTGCAGTTGCTGGGGAAAGGACTTGAATGTAAAACTATGCCCTAGAACTTCCATGTTCAATGAACCGTGCAATTAAGGTAAGGGCACATGGAAGGTGTCAGACTGACATATTGACAGACAAATACCCAACATACTGACGGACAAACTAAAATTGCAAAATTAATCTGTCAATTTTCTTATTTGAAAGAATTAACTTGCTATATTGTACCCAACATACAGACAGACAAATACCCAACATACTGACGGACAAATACCCAACATACTGAAGGACAAACTAAAATTGCGAAATTCATCTGTCAATTTACTAATTGGAAAGAATTAACTTACTATATTGTACCCAACATACTGACAGACAAATACCCACATACTGACGGACAAATACCCACATACTGATGGACAAATACCCAACATACTGACGGACAAACTAAAATTGCAAAATTATTCTGTCAATTTACTAATTTGAAAGTATTAACTACCCAACATACTGACGGACAATTACCCACATACTGACGGACAAATACCCAACATACTGACGGACAAAGTAAAATTGCAAAATTAATCTGTCAATTTACTAATTTGAAAGAATTAACTTACTATATTGTACCCAACATACTGACAGACAAATACCCACATACTGATGGACAAATACCCAACATACTGACGGACAAACTAAAATTGCAAAATTATTGTCAGTTTACTGATTTGAAAGTATTAACTACCCAACATACTGACGGACAACTACCCAACATACTGACGGACAAATACCCACATACTGACTGACAAATACCCAACATACTGACGGACAAACTAAAATTGCAAACTTATTCTGTCAATTTACTAATTTGAAAGTATTAACTACCCAACATACTGACGGACAACTACCCAACATACTGACGGACAAATACCCAACATGCTGACAGACAAACTTAAATTGCAAAATTAATGTCAATTTACTAATAGGGAGGTCAGACGCAACCCTGATTTTACTGATAACCTTGTTATAATGAAGGTCTGTCTGATTTTAACCCCTCAATTTACAGGTCTCTATTGGTCAAATAAATATAACTCTACTGCNAAGACAACATTTGCCTTTCAAATTATATTTCGATAAACTGTCGTTTGAGCATATTTTTGTGTACTTTATTCTGGACAGAAACGACATTTTACCGGAATATCATTTTACTCGACAACGTTTTCGAATAAGGAGCTTACTAATTTTCTTTAATCATATTTTACTACATTTTTTTTTCTAATTTTTTAATTTGTTTTGATAGTCTATTCTCAACCAATTTTTATATTCAGTTTTTTGATGATTGGATGTAGGGAGGTCAGACGCAACCCTGATTTTACTGATAACCTTGTTATAATGAAGGTCTGTCTGATTTTAACCCCTCAATTTACAGGTCTCTATTGGTCAAATAAATATAACTCTACTCTTTTTATAATCTAAAACATGTGAAGTGTTGATAATCATCAAAGGAAGATGACCTGATTACTTATATACAAGTTGAGAGTAATAATACATATGGACCTCTGACCAAAATCCACGCCGAGAAGTCAAAAAATGGCACCAAATTTTTACCATACAAATGCAAAAGAACAAATGTTGCTGATAACAAACAACATCCAAACCTATGTTTACAAATGTGATTGGACTTGAAGTTTATTGTAAAAACTAAGTCCTGATGAAATATTCAATAATTCAGACAAAATTTCCAAAAAAGTGGGAAAAAATTAGGCAAAACTGGTGCCACGTTAAATTTCCCATTGAAATACATAGGAATTTTCAAGTTCAAATTATGCTGAAAAGACAAATGTTGCTGGATTGTAAAGGACTTGTTATTAGTGTCTTTCTATTGAGGAAAGGTCCATAAACAACAGGTTTACTAAGTTCTTACAAAGATCAAAAGCCTAAATTTACAATATCCAATTATAAATTTCCAAAATTACATCATTTTGTCTTATGGCGGCCATTTTGTATAAATTTTGGGAGCCCTTTTTTAAGATTTCAATCTGCTGTAACTTTTGAACACATGATCCGATTTTCAAAATTTAAGCACCACTTTGTTTGTTTTTTATCAGACTGTCTTTCAGTTTGGCTTTTATTTAAAACAAAGACTACTTTGAAAAATGTCTGACCTCCCTATTGGATGCCACTTTGAGCAATCGGCGGGGTTTCTCTTATTTGATCTGCTAATCAGAATTGAAGAAATACAGAGGACTAAATGTGACACAGGCCAGAAAAATTACTCAAAAATTGGCTATATATTAATTGTTTTTAACTGCTGTATTATACATCATGAATTCTACAAGCATTAATATGTCATAGCAGAAGATTACAAGAAGTTATTGGTCGCATGTGTCCAGCTCATCGTTCTTAAGAGGAAGAAAAAGTACTGGAATGGAAGTATGAAAAGTCCAAATCTGAACAGTACATCTCTTTTAGGTACACCTACCGACTTCAACTTGCGGTTACAGACCATGTATTGGGAATGTTTAGGCGTAATGCAGACAAGAAAGGAACAAGAACACAATTTAAGACAGAAGACCAAGTCTACCCAAAGGCTCTTTTAAGAGCCACCGAATTATTTCAAAAAGAGTCTAGAATTTTGTTACAGTCAATTGTTCGATAAATTTAATATATAAAAAATAAATATATATTTATATTTATTATATTTAATTGAAAAGTAAAAAAAAAAGAAATTTATTAATAAATAAATAAAAAAATAAATAAAATAGGCAAAATAAATACATTCATATTTGATTTAAAATTCAAAACTTATTCGAGGATTACTTTATTTAAAAGAAATGGAATAAATAATGTTTTTAAGTTCATAAATTAAGTTTATTATAAACAAAGTAAATTAAAACAGATAGTATAAATGCCATATGAATTACATGATTGAAATTAAATTAACAAAAGAAAGATAATTATTCCATCTTCATGTAATAAACAAAGGTGTGAATTGCCAAATGAATGACATGATTGAAATTAAGTTGACAAAAGAGAAATAATTACTCCATCTTCATGTAATAAACAAAGGTGTGAA
>MJUU01071319.1:2515-14584 GCA_002080025.1 Modiolus philippinarum
CTAGATGAGCAAAAAATAAAACGCTCTATGGCCAGAAAAAGCCGCTGGAGGCATAAAACGCATGGGCGGTACCGAAAATCAGTCTATATCCAGCCATTATTGGCTGTATTTCCGGCCACTTCCGGTTCTCTGGGCCGCTCAATTTGCAAAAACTATGGCTCGAAATGTAAGTAAGGGACCCTGCTTTTTGAATAATGCCTGTATTTGGTTTTATAAAGACCCTGCATTTCATGGAATGTAGAAATTTAGACGTCGGTATGACATTTTTTCAACAAAGAGATTCGTTCCCCTACACCCAAGGTCCCCAGGGTGCCCGGGTTACCTAATATCTTATCAAAATGTCTAGATAAGGGTCTAAGCTTTCGAAATATGCTAAAGGTATGTTCCTACTAAGTCCCCGTAACGAGAATAAAGCTAAATTCCAATGTATGGTAGTGGCACAATATTGGTGTGTGGAGATCTGGGGTCAACACAGGTCAGATTTTCCTTTTTTCATCCTAAAGGCTGCATCAATGACCACAAACAAGGTCTCAAAATGTAGTTGAGATGATCTTATAACTAGATGAGCAAAAAATAAAACGTTCTATGGCCAGAAAAAGCCGCTTGAGGCATAAAACGCACGGATGGTGCCGAAAATCAGCCTATATCCAGCCATAATTGGCTCTATTTCAAGCCACTTCCGGTTCTCTGGGCCGCTCAATTTGCAAAAACTATGGCTCGAAATGTAAGTAGGGACTCTGCTTTGTGAATTATGCATGTACTTGGTTTCATTTACGACCCTGCAATTCATAAAATGTAGAAATTTAGAGGTCGGTATGACATTTTTTCAAAGAAGAGATTCGTTCCCCTACACCCAAGGTCCCCAGGGTTACCCAAAATCTTATCTAAATATCTAGATAAGGGGCTAAGCTTTTCAAATATATTAGAGGTATGTTCCTACTAAGTCCCAGTAACGAGAATAAAGCTAAATTCCAATGTGTGGTAGTGGCATAATATTGGTTTGTGCAGATTTGGGGTCATCACAGGTCCGATTTTTCCTTTTTTCACCCTAAAGGCTAACTCGATGACAACAAACAAGGTCTCAAAATGTAGCTGAGATAATCTTATAACTAGATGAGCAAATAATAAAACGCTCTATGGCCAGAAAAAAGCCACTGGGGGCATAAAACGCATGGGCGGTGCCGAAAATCAGTCTATATCCAGACATAATTAGCTCTATTTCCGGCCACTTCCGGTTCTCTGGGCTGCTCAATTTGCCAAAACCATGGCTCGAAATGTAAGTAAGAGACTCTGCTTTGTGAATTATGCCTGTATTTGGTTTTATAAAGACCCTGCATTTCATTAAATGTAGAAAGTTAGAGGTCGGTATGACATTCTTTTCAAAAAACAGATTCGTTCCCCTACACTCAAGGTCCCCAGGGTGCCTGGGTTACCCCAAATCTTATCTAAATGTCTAGATAAGGGTCTAATCTTTCGGAATATACTAAAGGTATGTTCCTACTAAGTCCCCGTAACGAGAATAAAGCTAAATTCCAATGTATGGTAGTGGCACAATATTGGTGTGTGCAGCTCTGGGGTTCAAACAATTTTTCATCCTAATAGCTGCATCAATGACCACAAAATGTAGTTGAGATGATCTTTTGACTAGATGAGCAAAAAATAAAACGCTATATAGCCAGAAAAAGCAGCTGGAGGCATAAAACGCATGGATGGTAGCGAAAATCAGCCTATATGCAGCCATAATTGGCTCTATTTCCGGCCACTTCCTGTTCTCTGGGCTACTCAATTTGCGAAAGCTATGGCTCGAAATGTAAGTAAGGGGCTCTGCTTTGTGAATAATGCATTTATTTGGTTTTATAAAGACCCTGCATTTCATGGAATGTAGAAATTTAGAGGTCGGTATGACAATTTTTCAAAGAACAGATTCGTTCCCCTACACCCAACGTCCCTACGGTGCCCGGGTTATCCAAAACCTTATCTAAATGTCTAGATAAGGGTCTAAGCTTTCGAAATATATTAAAGGTATGTTCCTACTAAGTCCCCGTAACGAGAATAAAGCTGAATTCCAATGTGTTGTAGTGGCACAATATTGGTGTGTGCAGATCTGGGGTCAACACAGGTCCGATCTTCCCTTTTTTCAACCTAATGGCTGCATCAATGACCACAAACAAGGTCTCAAAATGTAGTCGAGATGATCTTATAGCTAGATGAGCAAAAAATAGAACGCTCTATGGCCAGAAAAAGCAGCTGGAGGCATAAAACGCATGTGCGGTACCGAAAATCAGCCCATATCCAGCGATAATTGGCTCTATTTCCGGCCACTTCCGGTTCTCTGGGCCGCTCAATTTGCCAAAACTATGGCTCAAATGTAAGTAAGGGACTCTGCTTTTTGAATAATGCCTGTATTTGGTTTTATAAAGACCCTACAATTCGTTAAATGTAGAAATTTAGAGGTCAGTATGACATTTTTTCCAAAAAACAGATTCGTTCCCCTACACTCAAGGTCCCCAGGGTGTTCGGGTTACCCAAAATCTTATTGAAATGTCTAGATAAGGGTCTAAGCTTTCGAAATATACTAAAGGTATGTTCCTACTAAGTCCCCGTAACGAGAATAAAGCTAAATTCCAATATATGGTAGTGGCACAATATTGGTGTGCAGATCTGGGGTCAACACAGGTCCGGTCTTCCCTTTTTTCACCCTAATAGCTGCATCAATGACCACAAAATGTAGTTGAGATGATCTTTTGACTAGATGGGCAAAAAATAAAACGCTATATAGCCAGAAAAAGCAGCTGGAGGCATAAAACGCATGGATGGTACCGAAAATCAGCCTATATCCAGCCATAATTGGCTCTATTTCAAGCCACTTCCGGTTCTCTTGGCCGCTCAATTTGCAAAAACTACGGCTCGAAATGTTAGTAGGGACTCTGCTTTGTGAATAATGCATGTATTTGGTTTTATTTAAGACCCCGCATTTCATAAAATGTAGAAATTTAGAGGTCGGTATGACAATTTTTCAAAGAACAGATTCGTTCCCCTACACCCAAGGTCCTAGGGTGCCGGGGTTACCCAAAATCTTATCTAAATGTCTAGATAAGGGCCTAAGCTTTCGAAATATATTAAAGGTATGTTCCTACTAAGTCCCCGTAACAAGAATAAAGCTGAATTCCAATGTGTGGTAGTGGCACAATATTGGTGTGTGCAGATCTGGGGTCAACACAGGTCCGATTTTCCCTTTTTTCACCCTAAAGGCTGCATCATTGACCACAAACAAGGTCTCAAAATGTAGTTGAGATGATCTTATAACTAGATGAGAAAAAAATAAAACGCTCTATGGCCAGAAAAAGCAGCTAGAGGCATAAAACGCATGGGCGGTACCGAAAATCAGTCTATATCCAGCCATTATTGGCTGTATTTCCGGCCACTTCCGGTTCTCTGGGCCGCTCAATTTGCAAAAACTATGGCTCGAAATGTAAGTAAGGGACTCTGCTTTTTGAATAATGCCTGTATTTGGTTTTATAAAGACCCTGCATTTCATGGAATGTAGAAATTTAGACGTCGGTATGACATTTTTTCAAAAAAGAGATTCGTTCCCCTACACCTAAGGTCCCCAGGGTGCCCGGGTTACCTAATATCTTATCAAAATGTCTAGATAAGGGTCTAAGCTTTCGACATTTGCTAAAGGTATGTTATTACAAGTTGCCCGTTAAGAGAAAAGGGCGAAAACCAAGGTGTCGTATGGGGGCTCAAAGGCTGATCGGACTACTCATTTCCCTTATTCTTGTCCTCAAAATGACCCAAGGTCTACAAATAATTACGCAATTGGTAGCTTAGGGGTGTTTCTGCTTCAATACAGTACTAATAAGTAGATAATTTGTCTTTGGCAGATGTCATCGGCATGCAATTATTGTGTAAATTGGTCTAAGGAAAATACAATTTCTGACATAAATTCTATCAAGTGGGTCACCTTTGGATCACCTTGGGTCGTGATAATATTTTGTGGGTCAATAAAATATGGATTAATCTGTGTTGTGCCAAAATATCATAGTTCTACGTCAAAAAATGAAAAAGTTATGCTATTTTAAAAATTGCCCTCCTTACCAACCATTGTGGGCTGGAGGGACAGGGTGTGGGTCAGTGGGACTTTTTTCTATTGTGAAAGAATTTTCTTTTTTTGGCAAAAATATGCTGTAAAACAGTAAAATGAAATAATATTATAGCTTTCAACAACATCTTTTATTCTGCTAAATGTGATCGAATACCGTAAAAAGTTGCAAAAAATGAAAAATTGACGTCAAAAATTCACGGGTCAGAGGGACTTTTTTTTAAAAAAAAAATTGTCCCCATGACCCAAAATGCGGGTCAGTGAGTCAAGTTATTATATTTCTCTCTGAACAATAATCCTATATAGTGGGTATCATGACTTGTTGTAGGGGTAAAACAATGTGTTATGTAATACGACCTAACATCTGGTGGTAGTATTTGACTGGGTGCGGATTAACGCCGATGCAATACCAGTGGGAAATCTATAATACCTAATTAAGAGACAAAATTCTTCATCTCCTCAGTAACCGTAGAAAATGGAAAATATTTGTTATACTTATACGAGTTATAGAAATGATGTTTTGTTCTTCCTCTTAAAAACCATCATTTTTTTTTTAAAAATCGCCAATATTTGTGAAAATAAACGATTCCGGAGATCGCTTCCGTTCTAGAAAATATAAGCTTTCGCTCATGCTCAATGTGCATGTTAAGCAATAACAAAATACCGAAGTTACTGTGATTTTTTTTGCATATGCGCATTTCGACAACTTATGTCTCCTCAAATAAGCAAAATTTCCAATAATATACAGTTACTGTCTTTTGTTGAGGTAAATGTGCAGTGTTATTGACTTTTGGGAAAATAGATATTCACCGAGCCGCATGGCGAGGTGAATATCTGTTTTCCCAAAAGTCAATAACACTGCACATTTTCCGAAACTAAAGACAGTAACTGTTTTATTCTATTATCCGATAAATACATAATAATTCTTTAGTTATCATGTATTATACCATACACCTAGAAATTTTCTATGGGTGACTTTGGACATTACATAAAATAAATGAAACATATACTTTTGAAAAAAATATTTTGTGGATAAGTAGAACAAAAAATTATTTTAATTATAATCTTTACTCTCAGATATTCTCAGATTCTAGCTAACACTGAGTTCAACTTTTGACTTGCAGGAAATGTACATGTAAATCATATTGATAGAACTATACGTTATTTGTTTTCAAAGGAAATTTGAGATCCAAAATAATATGAAGTGAATGGACTCAGTACTTGAAAAGTATTTGCTTGTAAATCGAAAAGGGGTTTGATATGTTCTGTGATACTAGTATGTGCCTTTTTCAAATAACGATCAGTGTTATTTGCAACCTTTTAGTAATACTAGTATTTAGTAACCAATAAGATTTTTTAATTATTCTGCTGTCGCCATTTAGTTGTTCTGACGAGGCTTTAAACAGATGTTCGTTAAAAGAGTCAGCTTCGTCATTTATCTTTTTCCGATTGGTCCACACTGGTGGGAGAATGTGGAGAAGGGAGGGGGGTTGACATTTTTATGCAACTAGCGAACGTTCTTTTAAAACTTTATTCAAAAAATTATTTTTTTATCCGTAATAATGGATCTTTATAATGTGCAATGATTCTGCGATATGTGTTGTCGACATCCGAACCGTAGTGAGATTTTTTCCCAAAATATTGTGTGAACGACTTTACCAGTGTTCAGTGGCGGATTTAGGGGGGGGGCCCGGGTGGGCCCGGGCCCCCCCTTAGGTCGGAAAATATTTAAAATTCCTAGGGGTTTTTAAAAAAATTGGGTTCCGGGCCCCCCCTTTTGAAAAAAATATTGGTCGGGCCCCCCCATAGCAGAAAGTCTGGATCCGCCACTGAGTGTTCCGCTGGCTTTTTAAGTATTTTAAGTGTCTTGCGTTTTCCATATTTGTACCATTTTCCGCTGATCAATACAAGCGAATCGTCTTTTCTTTAGATGTAGCCATTCTGTTTCTAGTGATGCCGATGACGTTGTCACGCGACAATGTTACATAGCAATATACCATTAGTATTTATATATTATAGAATAAACCAATTTATATTTGTTTTTTGGAAACAGTTTCAAAAATCACATACCAAATCACATAATCTCATGGCCAGCCATCCCTTCGTTAAAAACACTAACATTTGTCCAAGCTGCTTCATTATTTACAAATATACGACGTATTTATAGAGACGTTGCCTTATTGGGCCTGGGCGCCCGAGTCGATTAGGTAGTTAGCTTACCTGAATTATCTGAATTATCACTCTGCATTGTGAGTTCGCGCCCCTCTTTGTAAATAACAACTAGAGGATGACATGCCCCCGCGCAAGGTTGAATCAAATTGGGATTTTTTTGTAAAGTTTGTGTCTTACAAGTTTGTGTCTGTAAGACACATATGATACCCCCGCTAAACACATGTTATTCTAGGTTGCACAGATAAACAATGTATCCTCTATTACTAAATCACCAAAAATGATGAAGTTCAACAATGTATAATTTTGACAAAATCCCCGCTAAACACATGTTATTCTAGGTTGCACAGATAAACAATGTATCCTCTATTACTAAATCACCAAAAAATGATGAAGTTCAACAATGTATAATTTTGACAAAAATTAACTAAAATCAAAATCCTTACCACATGCACATCTTCAATATAGGTACAAAAGATCTGCAAAAAAAACTTCCTATCATCAAAACTGTAGGAGGAGTTGCGCGGACAAACTATGTACCATCTATCACAAAATCACCAAAAAATGACGAAGTTCAACAATGTATATTTTTGACAAAAATTACCAAAATGAAAATCCTTTCCACCATGCACATCTTCAATATAGGTACAAATGATTTGCAAAAAAAACTTCCTAGCATTAAAACTGTAGGAGGAGTTGCGCGGACAAACTATGTACCATCTATCACAAAATCACCAAAATATGACTAAGTTCAATAATGTATATTTTTAACAAAAATTAAACAAAATGAAAATCCTTTCCACATGCATATCTTCAATATAGGTACAAATGATCTGCAAAATAAAAACTTCCTAGCATAAAAACTGTAGGAGGAGTTGCGCGGACAAACCATGTACCCCCTCGGACGGACGGACGGAAGACGGACGGACGGACGGACAGGGGTAAAACAATATGCCCCCCGACTTATCGTCGCGGGGGCATAAAAAAGGGTGCACCCGACTGGCAAACGTACGTGATAAGACATTTCATTTAATTGTCCAAGGTTAGTGGTTTCCTATGTGTACTCCGGCTTCCTCCATCACTAAAAACTGATCTCCACGATATAGCTGAAATACTTCTGAGAGTGGCGGGAAACCCCAATCAAACAAACAAACTTGTCTCATGCACATTTACTCCATATCCTTTCATTGTTTATTTACACCAGTCATTAATAATTCATTACATCTGGAAATATGCAATGGCGGGTGAACTATTATTCATCGAGGGTATTAACCAAACCAGTAGTCATTGCTTAGATGCTTGTCCTAAAATCCGATTTTATTTAGAAATTTGGAATCTCTTAATTTTAGAAAGTTGTCTTAAACTAAAGAAAGGAGGAGCACCTCCATCGTGTAAAGCACTGTCCTTAGCCGATTTTGGTATTCAATTTGCATTTTTTGGCTATGTGTCTGCTTCAAAGTAATAGCTGTTCAAATATTTTGATTTAATCTCCACTGAAGAGACACACATTGTAGAAATGGTAATACCCAGAAACGAAATTTAACATCTGAACATATTGTACTGAGCTTGACAGTTATGTAGTAGATCTACAAAATAATCAAATAATCTTAAAATTTTCACGATGTCAGAACTAAAAATAACCGCGTTATAGATATTGATATGCATGATAACCACTAGTGATGCCTCTATTGGTGTTACCCTATTTATTACCACCGATGGATGCCTCTTTTGGTGGTACCCTTTTTATTACCACTGAGGGATGCCTCTTATGGTGGTACCCTTTTTATTACCACTGAGGGATGCCTCTTTTGGTGGTAACCTTTTTATTACCACTGAGGGATGCCTCTTTTGGTGGTAACCTTTTTATTACCACTGAGGGATGCCTCTTTTGGTGGTAGCTTATATAGATACCTAAAATACACAAAAATCCAAGGAAAGATACATTGCAGGATCTTCATCTTGTCCAACTACTGAATTTTCTAATGAACTAACTAAGATTTCATCTGTAGTCAAAGAGACAGGCATCTAGCGCATCTAGCAAACTGTCAAACTATTCTTGCCTGAAGTCACATAAATCACATTCTCTCCAAATATTTTCCACACTGTACACTAGGCTTCCTCATGAAGAATCAAATGTATCATTCAAAAAGTTTTTGCCGATTCAAATGAATTTGTTATTTCAGGCTATAAATGCACATTGTTTTTTCAAAACCAATTTAAAAGGAAAAGTATACTACGATGAAAAAAAAAACAAAAAAAAACAGGTGTGCGGTATGCTTGATTTTCTTATTGACAATAGGCCTATATTTGTCATATTTTGAGGTACTACTTATCAACAGGAAGTGTTTATACCAATAGGCGCTAACTGTGCTCCTCTACGTGTTTTTATATTCTTACGACACTTATTTTCTTCATTGACTCGTAAAAGATCATAAAATAAAAGATGCTAGATCCTTCAATCTCACTTCGATACATGGATGCTGTTCTATCCGTTAATAACGCATCCTTTGTTGAATGGATCCCATTGATATATCCTCAAGAACTAGAG
Source organism: Modiolus philippinarum (assembly GCA_002080025.1). Lineage (NCBI taxonomy): Eukaryota > Metazoa > Mollusca > Bivalvia > Mytilida > Modiolidae > Modiolus > Modiolus philippinarum. The sequence continues at coordinate 11,338 of MJUU01071319.1, forward strand.
AAAAGGAAAATGACAGAAACCAATGGATCTACATCTGTTTTGGACTTATATCCCGAAATTTAAAAAATTGTCCTTCAAAACTTATTGATCCGTTGAACAAACTTATTCATAAAAGATATAAATACAGCATTGTTGTTAAATCTTTACTTCTGGTTTTTGTTGGCAAAGATATTGATCAGCTCCAAAAATGCTATACACCATAACTAAATTAAAACAATTTTTTATATTGGCAGTATTTGGAATTGCACAATATCATGTTCTTCTTTCATAATTGATGATGTTGTTATACGAAATCTATTTAGAAGTATTTCAACCCCTGAATGCTTTGTTTTGGGTCGTTTTAACCTGAAGATGTGATGTTGTCTCCTTGACATTTACCCAATTTCCTTTCTTTTTCATATCTCAGTGCGAAAATTCACAACAAAAGGGACGATTTAATTTAAAAATTATTAATTTCCCTTACATGGAAAGTTATATTCCAGCTTCTCATGGTTACGGAGTGTATGTTTCACAGTTGATTCGTTAAGCAAGAGCTAGCACAAATTAACAGACTTTCTCATCAGAGATAGTTTTCTCTGCGACCGCTTTTTTTATCAAGACTTAAAAAAATTCCGTCTCATATGATCAATAAAAAAGCTCCTTAAAAGATATCAGTCCGTTGTGGAAAAAATTGAAGTTTCGTTGCGAACTCTGATTCAAGATTTTTTTCTTACTTAATACTTGTATGGTCTTTTCTTTGAACTGTCTTCGACCTTTCAATAGCAATTGCTGTCGAATTGCTATCGGACACTACCGCAATGAAAAGGGAGATTTAGTGCGCGTAAAACCGCGTAACCAACCATTTCTTTTGAAATGTCTGTCCTAAGTCAGGATCATTGCGGTCGACAATTTTTCCGACGGTTTTCACTTGACTTGTCTTTTTGACTAATAGACTTTGACTCTTGACAATCCTGTTCGGAATTTTGTTATTGACCTCATTTATTTCCACTGAGGAAAACCTCTGTTGATGGTACCTTATTTATTACCACTGAGATTTCCCTCTCATAATAGAGATTTACTCGTCCTAAACCGAGGACGGTTCTTCAGGGTATCAGCTTTTATTAATTGATCTGACAGATGCTTTTTGAGGATATGTATAACTATAACAAATTCGGATAATTTGAATCAAATTCGAACATTTGAAACTTAAGAAATAACTAGACATCATTGAGATGGTATCCATCTCTGTGGGCCCCGCTCCAAATGTGACCTAGAGGTTAATGGTCAATGGTCACCAACTATTATACGTGACATGTCCCCTTGAGGTGATCTATCCACCTACCAAATATCTAAAGCCTATCTCAAAAGAGAAAACAGTTATAGCCCGGACACGATTTTGTCATTGTAAAAGGATGAATGTGACCCTGAGGTCAAAGGTCAAGGTCAAAGGTCACCAACCACGATACGGGACACGTCATCTTGAGGTGATCTATCCACATGCAAAATATCAAAAGCTTATCTCAAAAGAGAAAAAAAGTTATAGCCCGGACACGACTGTCATTGAAAAAGCATGAATGTGACCCTGAGGTCAAAGGTCAAGGTCAAAGGTCACCAACCAAGATACGCGACACGTCGTCTTGAGGTGATCTATCCACATGCCAAATATCAAAAGCCTATCTCAAAAGAGAAAAAGTTATAGCCCGGACACGACTTTGTCATTGAAAAAGCATGAATGTGACCCTGAGGTCAAAGGTCAAGGTCAAAGGTCACCAACCAAGATACGCGACACGTCTTCTTGAGGTGATCTATCCACATGCCAAATATCAAAAGCCTATCTCAAAGAGAAAAAAGTTATAGCTCGGACACGATTGTTTCGGACGGACGGACGGACGGACAGACAGACTGATTACTATAGGGCGTCCGCAACTTATGTGGCGGGGCCATAATTAACAGTAGCCATATATTTATATTATTTTTATCACGGGCTGGCACTTTATAGCGAATATTTTACCGCGAGCGACCAGCGAGACCATAAAGTACAAGCCCGTGGTAAAAATATTTCGATTCTAATAGGACACTCAAAAGATTCCGATTAGGAGAATTCCTCCTAGTACACATGGATGAAACGCCATTTTATGTCGCTATTTGGTCTGTGACGTTGCAAAAACTGATGTAAAATTATCATGACATATCGAAAGTACCGTCATTTGTTTATGACGTTACCCATAAGTAAATTAAGATATAACTAGAAAACACGAGGGGATTTTATAAACATAAGTGGATGATATAAATCGGATAATGGTTTTTATGAAATATTGAAATAAAAACGATACGCTAGGCTATGGAATAGCCTTGGATAGAAAATTGCGTGTTTGATTGACAAGGGTCTGGTGGCTCATGATGTATTTGTATACTCAAATCAATACTTGAAGTAANCCTTTCTCGGTACTTCTTTGTAATTTCTTCTATTGGTCTGCACATCTGAAAAACAGTCACTGATTCGATCAAACCTCTAATTTTTTGCCAACAGCAACTCAAAGTAGTTTCGTGCTTTTGTTTTATTTTTGTGTTTGCATTCTCCTAGGTGCTGCTTTTATAATCTTTTATCCCTCAACAGAGACAAACTTTATTAGCTAAAATGTATACATGTATCGAAGCAGTGCATTTGTGTAAATGCTTTCTATCTAGTACTGGAAATTAAAGAAATGAGCTTTTATAAATTTGGAAAGTGGTTGTGAAATATGCATGACTTATATATATTTACAGATAGCTATTTATAAATATTACTATTTATGGACACATTTCACAACTTGTTCGATATGCACGAGTATGTAGTAATGTTTCTGACTTCACCGACCGAAATATTTGTCTCACTGAAAAACTTCTGCATCAAGGGTTTAGATATCATAAATTGATAAAAACATTCTCTAAATTTTATTAAAGATACATTGACTTATTAAGAAAATTTGGTTCTACATGCAGGGCTCTTATACATCAGGGCATTTCACATCCAAACTTCTATGGAAATATCATTTACAAAGCGCATAAATTCAAAAATTGTCCTTCAAAACTTATTAATCCGTTGAACAAACTTATTCATAAAGTATATAAATACAGCATTGTTGTTAAATCTTTACTTCTGGTTTTTGTTGGCAAAAATATTGATCATCTCCTAAATGCTTTACACCATAACTAAATTTAAACAATTTTTCATATTGGCAGTATTTGGCATTGCACAATATCATGTTCTTCTTTCATAATTGATGAT
>MJUU01071319.1:15588-33088 GCA_002080025.1 Modiolus philippinarum
ATCTGCTATTTCGAAACTACTTGCTGCGATTGATTCTACACACACAACTAGACCATGTACAGCTCGCTGATCACTCTTAGATAAAATCCATTTCTAAATTATTTATCATTGCTTGAGGAGGTATAGCCTCCTTACACACATAAGAGTTACACGTTTTACATACAATATTCTTCTCTCCTTTTAACATTTCTTTCAACCTCTCATCTTTTGCATTAAATTCTTTCTCGTGTACTTGGCTTCGAAACATAAACCTTTTACAGCACACACAAATAAACACCGGTAGCTTTTTATTCTTCCACAAAAAACGCAATTCTATCTCTTTCCACCTTTCGTTCTCCATTGCCTAAGTATCTCCACAAACTACAATCACGCTTTGTTTAAGACAACTGAAAAGTCTTTTATAGTATTTGTATATTATTGATTATTGCACAATACCTCATCTTTATTTATTAACTTCTGGTTTTAAATTTATACATTACTGTTCTTATTCTTTTGATCATATCTATATTTATAAATCTGGCTGTGCGATATTGCAATACCAATCCCATCATCCTCTACAAACTTGTTCCCAGTACCACCTATAGTAAATGTTTATAATACTTTTCAACTTCCACAAGGAAACAGAAAAATTAAACCCCGCCCCGTTTTATCAGGACGAAACTGGACGCCATTTTGATTTTCGAGAATCTGAAATTCCTATTGGTCAATAGTCTTCTGTGCATGCGTTCTCCTCACTGCGCAAGCGTACTCCTCACTTCCCCCCAAGAACTATCTATAAAGCTAGGCTATTCCATAGCCTAGCTAATTCATGGCAGATATATGGTTATTGGAAATTTAACCATGGGCTGGGCCTTTTTATTCGAATGTAACCCAGAGCGTTAGCGAGGGGTTTAATTTACGAATATAAATGCTCAGCCCATGGTTTAATGACAATAACCATATACCTGCCATGAATTATTTCGATTCTAATATGATAGAAAAGGGAATTTTCCATTCTAAGGCGACCCAAGAGAAGGCAGATTTCCCATCTCCATTGCTGTCTTTATGCAACATTGCTGTGTTTATGACGTCACAATACAAAATATGACGTTTTCGAACAGATACAAGTTCAAAATTCAAATCTCAAGCAAAACAATACACATTTACGTGTAAAAATGGCATTATTTAGTTAAAAATTGTTCTTAACCTTTCTTTTGTTCATAAACTAAGACGAACAAAATTAAAAACATTGTTGTTTTTCATCCCGTTTGTTCATATTCCGATACTATTTGCGCATGTGCTAAATATATGGTTATCGAGTATTAAACTGGCTGACGATTAACAGGAGCCATGTTAGAATATTATTTTTACCACGGATTTGAATACAAAGCGAATGAAGGCCGTCATATTAGAATACTTTATAATCTAATATCTAAAAAGACAAATTAAACAAGAATGAAAGAAAAGGAACAGGACCTCATATATCTGTACAAAAATTCTTATGTAAAATTTTCCTCACAAACCAATTTTGATCTAGGAATGACAACAAATGATGACTGATATTCAATATTGTTTTCTGCAAAAACGTGTCGAAGTGAGAAATAACTGGATTGAGATCGATCTCGAGTGTAGTTCATTTCTATTTCTTTATTTAGCCTTTGTTCCATTTGTGGTGATTTGTGACAACTGCCATATATTGTCATGGTTTTGGATGTCTTTTTATTTTAGATTTCTCGTCGTTTGCCTATTTTGCCTCAGTATTAGTTTCGACTCAGTCAGAAGATTTGTCTAAGAAATTCATCAGTCACATGATCTGAATTGCAGAAAAGCAAACAACTTGTATTGTCTACAATATGTCGATTTGTCCTAACTTGTGTTGCCTCTATCTTGCCATGTTTGTCCTAACTTGTGTTGCCTCTGTATTGCAATGTTTGTTGATCTTTTTATGTTACCAATAACTTGAAGTCATCACTACAGGTCGACATCACAATCTTGTGGACCGTTATGAGATATCTGTTTCCCAGATGAAAACAGATGTTTCCCAGATGAAAACAGATCTTTCTCTTTAAAAGTAAAGTTTGTTTTTCCGCTAAATGATTTGACTTTACTACCGGAGTTGGCAGGTGTCTAATACGAAGCAGGAAATGCTTACTCTACCGGTGTACCTGATCTACACATTGTTTTTTATTGAGTCCGTGTTGTTTTAGATTGACGGTCCGGTTCTCACTTACTTTTGTTAATTTTCCCATTTTCTGTCTTTGTTGCTTCGATTTATTCAGAAGAATTGTATCAGATATTCCATCCGACGCCCGATCTTAATTACGAAAAGCGCTAGTATGTGCGAAACATCAATAAACGGCAAAACACGACTTGATGATAGAATGCCTTGCTACTTTCAGGTCCTTTATTTAGTTTTTCTATGTATTCTACAATAGATTTATGTGCTGGGTATTTTTAGGTTGGCTTGGTAAATTAGAAATTTTAACACAATTGCATATAAAGCCATACGTCAAGTATTTTTCTCATCAAACACAAAAAGGTTGAGATCAGAAGACGAAATTAACTCAAATCGTCAACTGCCCTCCAGTAGAGCAAGTACGAACTTGAAAATACAATAAACCACTCTCACAGGGCAGAAATCTGTTGACCTGGGTAAGAAAGAAGCGAATGTCTGGTAACACCCAGAGTAACGATAAAAATTGTGTCACGGCAAGAAAAAGTAACGGGAATGTTTCAAAAGCTTTCTGGTCTTTTTATATGAAAGAATGCGAGGATCAACAACCAATTCAGAGTCTGCTGAAGGGACCTTTTTTGCTCTTCCAAAAAGTTTTGATGTTGGACAGTGTTCGCTTAGGTGAGTTGGGGTCTAAAAATGAAAACCCCAAGATATTTTGCAAACTTCAGTGTGTACGTCGCAGTGTGGCATAGAACAAATTTTGTTGATACTCTGACCATCTAAGCTATAGGAAAATATGATCCTTTACTAAAGTGAAAATCAATTTTATTGTATATATTATTTCTTTAATTTGTTTTGTAATGGCAGTTTTTGTGGAATTCATCTTCATTTTAAATAGTTATTGGCTTGATAAGTAATAATTATGGTGAATAAAAGGATATGGAGTAAATGCATATGGACAAAGTCTCTACAAAGACATGGTAAAAAAAACAAGCAAAGGAACAACGCTTTTATTGTTGTTCTTCATCTTGAAGCCTTTATCTGATGGGTTCATAGGTACTGGAAAATCTGAAAAATTATTACCAAAAGGCATTCTGTTCTTTGTTTTTTTGGTGGATAGATATCGTGGTGAATCAGTCCAGGCGTTTTGCTTTGTATATCTGATGGGTGGATAGAGTCGGGATTAGATCACAAGTCCATGTAGACTTGCCACAAGCATATCTCATAAATTTAAGTTTTAGTCCCATATACAATGTTCAGAATACATTTAAACACTTGTCTACTACCAAGCTGTCGTACAGAGATTGCCTTCTTGCTGGACAGATATTATGTATAAATTACAAAATACCGAAGTTACTGTTAATTTATTTTCTGCATATGCGCATTTCGACAACTTTTGTCTCATCAGTGCAGATCAAACCAAACCATTTGGAAGTCCATTTACCGAAAAAGTTGTAAAAGTTGATAGAGAACAAATATCCAAAAGGATCCAAATAGAAAATCCAAAACTATCGATAGAGTTACTTCCTTGGCCGAGTTTGGCGTTGATTAAAGTTCGATTTTGATATTTCTTTCCTCAATATTTTGGGATTTGGCTTTCCAAGGATTTTCATTGTAAAAATTGCCGTTTTGATGCATTTCACAATTACTTGCCGTTGCAATATATTGCCAGGGTATTTTTTAGCTAACCTGGCTTTAGTGTTAGTTTTTGGCAATCCGTAGAAACTTTCCAATTCAAGATTTTAAATTTTACAATGACTGAACCAACTGGAACAAATGATCACAAACTACTTTAGTGGTCTCTTTTAGTGATTGTGTTGATGGGTCTGAAAAGGCTCATTGTTGAAGGCCTCATGGTGACTTCAAGATTAAGAACAACAATAAAAGCGTTGTTCTTTTGCTTGTTTTTACCATGTATTTGTAGAGAATTTGTCTCATGTGCATTTACTCAATATCCTTTTATTCACCATCTACATATCGTTCAAGATCTCCCAAAGGAACATCATATAAAAATGACCTTATTGGATAATCATTCAAATATTTCCTCTCAGACTCGAACGGCTTCCAGTTGGGAAAATATTTAATATTGGATCTTATGAAAAATGATTCAAAGATCTCCTAATTTAAAGAGCAATGGTGACAGTGGACCTTATATTGTCTCTTTAAAGATGCCAAAGACAAAAGATAAAAGTAAACACATATACAAGGGCCGAAAACATTTTTAAGATTCTGTCTGATATCGGAGCAACTGGAACCAAACTTGATCACATAATGATTCTTTGATAGGACCTTTTAGATAAAACTGTACGGCAGGTCTGCTCATCACTGTTTAAAAAAATCCGTACTGTATAGTACATGTAAAATTAACATTTTACTGTTTTTATGCCAAACTAATGTAATTTCATTGACAATTTAGACTTTGGAAATAGCTAGTCAGTCCACATCCTGGCAAGATGATTGTATATCTGTCTCAAACTTTGTCTGTGATTAAGACTTTACCTTCACTGATTTTCTTTTTAAAATCTACCTATACTAATGACGCATATATTGTTGAATTGTTGCCTTGAATTTAACTTTGAAAACTGGCGATATCTTGTTGTGGCGGTCAAATGAGTTGCGATACCTTACTTTGCCGGTCCAATAAGTTGCGATACCTTGCTTTGGTGGTCCATAAGTTGATATACCTTGCTTTGGTGGTCAAATAATTAATGAAACTTTGCTCTGGCAGTCCAATAAGTTGCGATACCTTGTTTTGGCGGTCCAATGAATTGTGATACCTTGCTTTGGCAATCCAATAAGTTGTAATGCCTTGCTGTTGTTGTCCAATAAGTTGTGATACCTTGGTTTGACGGTCCAATAAGTTGTAATGCCTTGCTGTGTCTGTCTGAAAAGTTGTTATGTCTTGCTGTGGCAGTTCAAAAAATTGTGATGCCCTGCTGTGACTGTTCAATAAGTTATGATACCCTGCTTTAGCGGTCCGATAAGTTATGATACTTTGCTTTGGCGGCCGAATAAGTAGCGAAAACTTGCTTTTGCGGTCCAATAAGTTGCGAAAACTTGCTTTTGCGGTCCAATAAGTTGTGATACCTTGCCTTTTTACACACATATTTACACTTTAGTATAATAACAAAATGCCGAAGTTTTCTACATATGCGCATTTCGACATCTTATGTCTCTTCATGCAGATCAAATAAAAATTTTGGAAATCCATAGACCGAAATATGTGTAAAACCTGATAGAGAACAAATTGTCGATATGTTCTAAATAGAAAAGCTAAAATCAGCTCAAGACAGAGCTATCTATCATTAATTAATTCTACAAATTAAAATTTTAAACTTTAAAACTTTAAAAATTTTATACAAATTAAAAATTGGCAATTTTTAACATAGGGTAACAAAACACAAGTTTTGGTGTTATACTTTGGCACAAGGAACTATTTAACTGTTGTAAATAGGGTAACAAAACACAAGATTCGTTGCTATATTTCGGTAAAAGGAACTATTTAACAGTTGTTTGGTGAAGATGAACACATGGCATAGAAAACAATGGGTAAAAGTTCTCCATCAATACCCTCATCAAATGGAAAATTAATCTGTACCGTTGATTGATGAGAAGTGAAACTCGATCTTCTGCAATGTAAAACAGCACCGGTTCAGTTTATACTACAGTGTAGAGATTAACGCAATGTTTATCAACGGGGCTGAGTTTAGAGATTATTTAGGAGGTACATCTAAGTGGCTTAGTTAAACCCGATCGATCACAGTGAATGGCGATTTAATTCAACTTATTTAAATTCCTACCGTGAATGGCATGTGTCAATCATTCTTGAGAATTAAATATTATGCTTGGCGTTTTATATTCATAACTTTATGAATTATCTTTTAACACTTGTACTTAAGTAACAGTGGGAAGTTGTTTGATAATAAAAACGTTCAGAATTTCTGCACACCTGTGCATTGACGTGTAGGCAGGTGTATAGAGGTTAATTATTGATAAATTAGCATGCAGTTTAGGACAAAATTTTAATTTTTTGACAAATTTTCTGGAGAAACGAGCTAAGGAATATGTATAAGATGACGTGAATTTAATAACTTTAATTATATTGATAAACATGGATTAAATTATGAAGAAAAGTGTGACATGTAGCGTATTGGCCATGGGATTGTTGACCGTCTCTGGTTTTGTTTATTATTGTTCAAGGTAAGCCAATATTAACCTTTACGTAACTAATTTAGCAATAGGCTATACAAAAGCATATAGAAATTATAGTGAATTATTGGCTTTGTCATATCCTGTACATAATACAAGGTTCTTTTTATTAGCAAGCGAATATCATTGCGATAAATCGAAGATACAAATTATATCGTTATTACTGTTCTTCATCTGCAAATTACAGTGAGTTATGGAGCAACAATGTTAAAATCATATCAAGTTAAAGTCTACGCTTAAGTTTCATGTAAAATAATTATATATGTTGCAGAACGAAAAATTAAAATCCAGTACAAATCAGAATTCTCTTTTGTCATTCTAAGAATCCGAATTTTGTAAAACATGTACATATATTTAGAGTTTCTTTCAATTTTGTTGTCGATGCCTGGCCATGAATGTATTATCTTACATATACGTATAAATGCTGCTGAAATGCAAAGTTTTAATGCATTATAAATAATGTATAAGATAACATATTGAGTTGGCAAAATTCAGTATATCAGAACAAGCATTCTGAATCATGACCCCGATATTACTGTAAAAAAACAAATCAGATGTTATTCTAGTATGACACCCGTCAAGAATAATTTGCATTTACACCTAGATGTCATTAAATGTATTCAGATATCCTGCATTAGTTCTTTTTTTTCATAATTTAGTGCCAAATCTGAAAAATTCCCCCTAAAAAAGCAATTATTATAAATTTCAATTTTACATGGACCATAGGGTGAGTCTGAACAAATCGCGCTGCCACCCTCAGGGTTACAACTACTATATAAACTGTATCTGGCCTAACCAGAAGACAATAATTATGACAAACATGTCAGCATGATGGTACCAATTTATGGACTTGCTTTGGTCTTTTTCTTTCGACAGTTGGTACCAATTTATGGACTTGCTTTGGTCTTTTTCTTTCGACAGTTTTCTATCAGCTTTAATGTAACGTATATATTCGGATTATTTGCTATGATTTGATCTGCACTGATGAGAATAAGTTGTCGGTATTGCCACGTGCAGAAACTAAATTCATAGTCACTTCGGTATTTTGTTCTTAGTCAATTTATCGGCAACGATCTTCGGAGAAATTTCCAGATATAATTGAACATTCTGTTGAAACAAGGTGAGTTGTATCAAACCTAACTTGCTCAGAACCGAGTATGTACTTGTTTATGCCTAAAAGTTCTATATATTTATATTTGTCAAATTTAACAGAACTTCTAAATAAAAACATACTATTATGGGTAACTAAATTTTTATATAAATAGGTATGAAAGCCTATTTGATTGACTGGGAACCACAACCCGCCACGTCTCTCTCTAAAACCTGTAGGAGTGGGGAAGATTGACTTTTTTGAGAAAAGGAACCTCCTAGTGCGCCTCATCTTCGCTTCGTTATCTGACAAAACATATTTAGTTTGACACATGTCAGAAATGGGCCTTTTAAAATCTTGAACAAACATAAAAAGCAAAACGAGCACCTGTCATCGATTGTTTATACAATGGTGGTTAAGATTTAAAGCACTTAATGTCAAATTTTGATGGCAAATTAACAATAGTTTACTACGATAATTAATTTAAACATTTACACAGTTCATAATTAATGTTTATTTTATGTTATATCTTAGTAGTACAGTTTCATCGGGTCATCAGTAAATATACAACTGCACACTTTGGAACACAAGTATGGAGCGCCGTGAGAAAGTCAAGAGACCAAAACGAAAATAAAAACATTGTCGGTGCTTTCTACTAGAAAATACATCAAAACACAAAACATTCAAAACGAAGCGGTTTATATGACAAGGGGCTTACATTATATGAAAACAGAAACAAAACTTTCGACCCGAAAGAAAAATTACGTCATTATTTAACACGTGTACCCGAGTGCTTGCTTAATTTACAAATCAGGACGGGGAAAGGTGAGCATGATATCACAAAATGTTTCGGTTTTAGAAATCCGGACGTCTTGACGGATATTTTTGTAATCTTCCTTATATTGCAGAGGTACTGCTAGAGTACACCTAATGTACGTCAGCGTAACAGTTTCTGATAAAATATCGTGTTTTAATTGATAAAAATGTTGTATCTAATTAGCAACATGTTACAGTGTTGATATGGCGGAATTAAGAACAATCATTGAAAACTCCAGTGGCAGTAGGTTACCAAAAGATGTTCAAAATGGGCTACATAAATTACAGGGAATAAATATTTGTCTGTACAGAGAGGCACATAAGACATATTATATTGATGCAAATTACACTCTTCAACTAAAGCAACAAATACTATTTGTTTCACAGGAAATAAAAAATATTGTTGAATATTTTGTCCATTGGAATTCTTGAACTTTTTGTTCAACGCCATTAAATTAAAAAAAAACGTCATGAGGATTGCAATAAGCAAGCTAAGAAAGATGGTAGCCTGCAAACCAAGTACATGTAGAAATGTAAGCAATCCCGAAAAAACAAATCAAGATTAATGAAGAGAAGATAACAGGACATACAATGGCCGAAAATTACATCTACCATGGTACCACAGAAGAAAAACAATAATAAGACAAAAGACAAATGTAAACAACGATAGGAACTCGGGATAGCCGGACTTGGTACCGACACTAGCAAGAGCTAGAGGTAGCTTAGTGTTAAATCGGTTTATGGGTACCAAAACCTCCCCTTTCTCTGTCCTGTTTCCTCCAAGTATAATAAATAATTTACGAAAGGATAAGGAGTAAAAGAACATGAGACCATAACACATATGTTAACTCCAACTGCAATAATTTTAATGAGCTGTATGGCCATTTCGGAAATTAATTTCTCATCAGCAGCACTAGAACCAATACGAATAAAACCCAATTGCATGTAGTCAAATGACTCAAAGACCGCAATCTTGAGAAGACAAAACGTACTTTATTTAGAACGATGGGTCAAGGGGTGCTCGCCGCTAAACTGCTGGCTAGCTTAAGGAGCCTAGTCTGCTGGTAAAACACTGTCACAGAACGGAAGAAAAATCAAATTCAAAACTTCCCGAAGGGTTTGGTAAAGAATCATCTTCAAAAATTTCAGTAGACATCGGCAGTATCAGTTATAGAGGCCAGCATACCTGTAATTTTTTCATGCAATTGGTTCCCAAAGCCAATATAATGAAATCATGAAGAATATCTTGATGCTATCCCCTATAAAGAATATAAGCTTAGTCCCAGTTTTTCTGTTCTTGTTTTTTTTTATCAGTTTTTGAACCCGTGTTTTCCCCCTTTTAACACTGCACAACGTTAGAGGATTCTATCGAGATGCATATCAACATTCATACTTGCTTTTGAAATGTCCTTAAAAATTGAGTCCACAAGTAAGCGCGAAGTTTTCTATACGATAAAAATGTCGGGTACATTTTGAACAAAACAAAAATGTCTAAATCACGGGTCACATTCACTTTCGATACAATTCTGCAATCTTTCGTCATCAAATGCTTTTAAAAAAAGAAGTTATTTTAGAAAGAACTTTTTATTTTAGATTTGATCAAGATAAATTTTCTTTTTTAAAGAACTCCTTTCACATGTCAAAATATTTTGTCGATTTCTCAGATAATCTGTTTTTATTTGATTTTATTGTAAGTCAGCAGTGGTGCCACTCATAGTTCACAATAGTTTACCTTGTATGAGAATGTTTGATAAATGTTTTTAATAAATATTTTCTTATGCACGCGTTGCTCTGTACTGAGTAAATGTTTGTTATTGTAAATTAATAAAACAGTTGGTAAAATTTGTTTGTGGTTTAACCTTGTCAGATTGTTCAAATTTATTAGATAGGAATTGTAATAAATTGACACAACTGCGTATAAAATAATAAATTATAAGTTTTTATATCGAATGTTATAGATATGTGTAAAAGTGCAATAGGGAGATAAGGAGAGAGTGGTTTTAAAATAGCTTTCAAAGAAAAATGAGCCATATGATACACATTTCGAGTTGGATGGTTTGGGATGATCACTTCGGATCTGGAGGGTTAACTTTGGGATAATTAGTTCGGATAAGATTAGGATTTCAAAATTTTTTGACTCGTAGTAAAAATCAAACTAGAAAAAAGTCCAACTTATCAAGACGAGTACCTTTACAATGAGGGACCTTGATTGGAATAAATGTATCTTATCTTATCTTATCTATCTAAAACATGAAGCCAATAAACACGGGTACTGTCCTGACAAATCAAATGCTCGCAGTTACTGACAGCTAGATTAGGACATAATTTCCGTTGACAAGCCTTCTTACGTATGAAACTTAAATTTAGATACTTTTTAATAGATTTCGTATAACAACATCATCGATTATGAAAGAAGAACATGATATTGTGCAATGCCAAAAACTGTCAATATGAGAAATTGTTTTACTTTAGTTACGGTGTTAAACATTTAGGAGCTAGTTAATATCTTTGCCAACAAAAACCAGAAGTAAAGATTTAACAACAATGCTGTATTTATATCCTTTATGAATAAGCTTGTTAAACGGATTAATAAGTTTGGAAAAACAATTTTTGAATTTATGCGCTTTGTAAATAATATTTCCATAGAAGTTTGGATGTGAAATGTCCCGTTGTATAAGAGCCTTGCATGAAGAACCAAATTTCCTTAAGTCAATGTATCTATAATAAAATTTAGAGAATGTTTTTATCAATTTATGATATCTTAACCCTTGATGCAGAAGTTTTTCAGTTAGACAAAGATTTCGGTTGTTGAAGTCAGAAACATCACTACATAGTCGTGCATATCGAACAAGTTGTGAAATGTAGACCCCGTAAGAAGGGGCTAACGGAACATTGCCGTCGAGATGGGGCAAATTAATTATAGGGAAAGAGAAATCATTCCTTTTATCATAAAAACTTTAGTGTTTAACTTTCATTGATTTGTTGATATATCAAGATCAAGAAAAAAGAGTATGGATATGAAAAAGAAAGGAATTGGGGTAAATGTCAAGGAGACAACATCCCATATCCAGGTTAAAACGACAAAAAACCAAACATCTAGGGGTCACCATATGGTCTTCAACACAGTGAGGAACCTCACATCATATAGTAAGCCCTAAATGGCCCAGAAAAGGTAAAAAAGTGAAACAAACCACATCCAATAACCCAAAAATCAAGAAACTAAAATTTTATAAGAAGACAAGGACAAGCCAATGACCAACATATTCCTGACTTGGGACAGGCGCAAAAATTGTGGATGTCTCTTTTCTGACTTTTCGCCTGAAAGTGAAAATAAAAGAACATGAACAATGACACAGCAGTAGTCGAATGAAATATACTGATGTATCAATCCCCTCCTGGAGCCTCAATTTGGTCAGGAAACGATTTTATTTGAATATAGGAGTACAGACTTATTCTGCTGTTTCTGAAGTTCAGATATACGACCTGTTCATATTAGGTAACCATTACGTAAATAATATGGACACGAAAAACACATTTTTCTGATATAATGAAACACCCCAAAAAATGCCAGATAGTGCAATATGACATAAACAAGCAGTTATGGAAACCCATAGAAAAAAACTGACATGATGATAAATGCATTTATTATTAGTTATGGCATTTAGTATGTATAATACGTGCATGTTGGTGTGAATGTGACTGTTTTTCATTTGTACCTGCCAACAAGATGTAAACGTTGTGACGTGAAGCATTTACCCATGGGGTTAAGAGATAAGTTGTCCTAAAATGATCATTTTTTTTTTACAAATTTTGTTCATATTTAGCACAATATCATTTTTGTTTTGCTTAATTTAACTATGGAAGACATTTAGGCATCTTTTCGCCGTTTAAACACTTAAACATCAAACGATACAGATTTTATATTTTTACATTTTTCCGTTCGTGACGATTTCTATTTATCTGAAAAAAATGGCGGAAAGAAATTTCAGACCACACACAGTAATTAGAAATATAATTAGTCTTTTTGATTTAAATTAAATATTCGAACTTTTCACTAAATTTTAGGCTGTTAAAATCAAAAGTGCCCCACTGACTTAATACAAGGATCACACTTGGCAGTGAACACTTATAGCGTTTCTGTTAGTAGGACTTAATTCATAATAAAAAGTACCACTATTTTCCAAATTCATTAAATTATATTGTCTTCCTACTTATGTAAGAGTTGGCTGTCGGTTGTCATGCGTTGAGTTACATCAATTCGTTGTAGCGGTTCACACTAGAAGCGATTTAGTTTTTTTGTCGCCTGCACGGCGTAGTGTGGGGCGACATAGTCGTCTTGCGTCGTCGTCGTCGTTGTTGTCGTTGTGGATCCCACTTTTTCGTAACACTTTTCTCAGCAACTACAAATCACATCCACTTGAAATTTTGTATGTGACTTCAGTATGGGGTTCCCTATTGCGCTTATTGAATTCAGGTCTGTCGGACATCTAGTTCCTGTTTACCGACTTGGATTATTTTTTCACATACTGTCAATAGTAAAAATTTTCGTAACATTTTTCTCAGCAACAACAAATCACAACCACTTGAAATTCTGTATGGGACTTCAAAATGGGCTTCCCTGTTGCTCTTATTGAATTCAGGTCTGTCGGACGTCTGGAATATTTTTCCGTAAACTGTTTAAGCAAACATTTTCGTAACATTTTTCTCAGCATCTACAAATCACAGCCACTTGAAATTTTGTATGTGACATCATAATGGGATTCCCTATTGCACTTATTGAATTCAGGTCTGTCATACATCTACTTCCTGTTTACGGACTTGAAATATTTTTCTGCATACTGTCAATAGTAAAAATTTTTGTGACATTTTTCTCAGCAACTATACAAATCACAGTCGTTTGAAATTTTGCAAGTGACCTCTGTATTAAGTTCCCTGTTGCTCTTATTGAATTCAGGTCTGTCGGACATCTAGTTCCTGTTTACCGACTTGGACTATTTTTTTTCACATTCTGTCAATAGTAAAAATTTTCGTAACATTTTTCTCAGCAACAACAAATCACAGCCACTTGAAATTCTGTATGGGACTTCAAAATAGGCTTCCCTGTTGCACTTATTGAATTCAGGTCAGTCGGACATCTACTGCCTGGTTACCGACTTGGGATATTTTCAACAAGTACCTTCAATGGTCAAAACTTTTAACACTTTTCTAAGCAACTACATATATAGCCACTTGAAATTTAGTATGTGACTTAAGTATCGGGTCCCATATTGCGCTTATCGAATTCAGGTTTGTCGGACATCTACTTACTATTTACCGACTTGGAGTATTTTCAACGAATACTGTCAATGGTACTAATTTTCGTAACACTTTTCCCAGCAGCTACAATTCACAGCCGCTTGAAATTTTTGTATGTGACTTTAGTATGAGGTCCCATATTGTGCTTATCAAATTCAGGTCTGTTGGACATCTACTTCCTGTTTACCGACTTGGAAATTTTCAACAAATATGGTCAGTGGTACAAGACTAGTTTTCGTAACACTTTTCTCAGCAAGTACAAATTACAGCCACTTGAAATTGTGTATGTGGCTTAAGTATGGGGTTCCATATTGCGCTTATTGAATTCATTTCCGTCTGAAATCTACTTCCTGTTTACTGACTTGGAATATTTTCAACAAATATGGTCAATGGTACACATTTTTATAACATTTTTGGTTAATCTTGAACTCCTTAAAACCTGTAAGTCAAATTCCAACCAAACTTGCAGGATATGTTGTTCACCCGATGTAATTGTGCACCTGATACATAAAATCAATTGTACAGGTTTCAGAGGTTCACTGAGCAAAAATAGTAATTTGGTTTGTTTATCTGCAAGATTTTCAAAATTATAATGCATATTCCAAACAAATTCACAGGGTATGTTTTTTCTCCTGATCCAGACATACACCTGATACTTAGAATTTTTATTTTACAGATTGTAGAGGTTAACTGAGCCAAAAATGGCTTTTTTAAAGTGAAGGCGACACAAGTGTTCCATGGAACACCCGTCAATTTTGTAGAGTTGGGTTTTAGTTTTGTTCATGCTTTGTCTTTGTTGTGTTGTTTTGACTTTTGTCGTGATTTTGGAGAATATTTACCATTTTCTACGTTTATTGCACAATATGAATATGTAGAAAATTATGCCATATTGGCATCATTTGCTGCAGACACGCTTGTCTGAAATGTAAGTCAGATGACATGAGACATATATTTTTAATACGTTAAACTCCAGACACACATTTTGTTACTGTACGGGTTACTCTAGACACCTTTGATAACTCTACAGGTAGCTCCAGACACACCTTTGGTTACTGTACGGGTTGCTCCAGACACACCTTTGGTTACTGTACGGGTTACTCAAGACACCTTTTGATAACTCTACAGGTGGCTCCAGACACACCTTTGGTTACTGTACGGGTTACCCCAGATACACCTTTGGTTACTGTAAGGGTTACTCCAGACACACCTTTGGTTACTGTACTGGTTACTCCAGACACACCTTTGGTTACTGTACTGGTTACTCCAGACACACCTTTGGTTACTGTACGGGTTTCCCCAGACACACCTTTGGTTACTGTACGGGTTACCCCAGACATGTACGGGTTACCCCAGACACATCTTTGGTTACTGTAAGGGTTACTCCAGACACACCTTTGATAACTCTACAGGTAGCTCAAGACACACCTTTGGTTACTGTACAGGTAACTTCAGACACGCCTTTGTTAACTGTACGGGTTATTCCAGACACACCTTTGATAACTCTACAGGTAGCTCCAGACACACCTTTGGTAACTGTACAGGTAACTTCAGACACGCCTTTGTTAACTGTACGGGTTATTCCAGACACACCTTTGATAACTCTACAGGTAGCGCCAGACACACCTTTGGTTACTGTACAGGTACTAAATTAAACCCTAGAAAAACTTATTGTAATTGTACACGGGTAACTTCTGACACGTATTTTGGTAAATTCTGTAAAGGAAATAAATAAAATGTACATTTAAATGTCTTCGAGCGAATGGAAACCACTTCCTGTTTTTGCCATCTTGACCCTCACACAGCAGTTACAGCTGTCAGATGCCGGTTAGCATCTTGTCAATGTCAGTTTGGCACGAGTTATATAAACAAGCGTCTGAATGATTGATATGACACAAGTCAACGAGTGCGTTTAATTAACATGCGTAATGCTGTGAATTGAAATATTATAAACTGTTTTGTAGTGCACAGTAGCCTGTTTGTACTGATTAATTGGAAATTCCGATATTTAATGGGTTTTATCAGATAACCAAATGTTTCATTGGGAATTCGATGAAAATTTAATCTTGTACAAATTATCAATTATATTCTTGATTCAAAACCGTTAAAAGAACACTTAAAACACGAAATAGTACGATAATAGCTTATTAACTTTATATAAGCAATTTTGATTTTCAAATACTATGTGAACAAAGAAACAATAACTAAATACCGAACTAACTGAAATTTTAGTTGAATTATATCAAAACAACTCCGGAAAACTGAGTTAGAGTTTACAGCAAACAAGAGATGATTTTACCATGAAATAAAATCTGAGGCGACAATGAATGATGACGTTACGTCCAAAGAACAAACTGAGTGATGTCGTTGCGTTTGTGTCGTTATGGGCGAATTTAATTATTGAACATCCAAATAAGGCGACCAATCAAAGGGGGTTAAAAACAACGACAGTACAAAGCACAAGATTTACACAAATCAAAGCCCAGAGACAAGGCAAAAGCAAGAATACCAGAAGACGGAAGACCAAAGACACTACATGCCCCCAAAACACAGAGTTCCTCAGTATACAAAATTGACCTATTAGACCGGAGTAAATCAGACTCAAGTTTTATCAACTGTCTAGTAATGTCGTTTTCACACCTCGGTAAGTCACGCCTCAGGCCAATATGGCTTACCTCGGATCTATATGAAAAACATTACGCAATAATACTATATCACTGTCACTTTGTTGTTGTCATTTTATCATTTCTTCTGCAAAACTAATTTGTTCAGTTGTACATATCGTTCATATTTTATTGTTTCAGCTTCAATTCTTTCTTTTTCAGGAGTTCAAGTGATGATGAAAATTCTAGAAAAAGTGCTACAAAAAGAGACCACAACCCGTCAGAATTAGACCACATAGTTACAAAAGTTACTCCCTGGATACGGCACAAAAATATGCATGGAAACTTATTTATGAATGGCAATACAGAACCCGCACATAAACCTCTAGTCGATTCAAGTTTAGTGTTTATTCACCACCCACAAACAGGTGGTTCTAAAATAATAGAATGTCTCAACAATATCTCAGTTTCACATAATTTACCAATGTCGCCATTAATGACAAGCAAAAACAGAGAATTATGGGAAACCGGAAATCCACGTACAAACTTATTCAGGGATAAAATCAAAATTCACAGAGGAAAATTTAGTTTTGGGATGTGCGATTCTTTAAATCATAAGTGTTCCTATGTTTTATTACTGAGAGACCCTTTAGAGAGGGCAGCTTCTAGTCATAAATATTGTCAAACATATAACAATGACGAAATTTGCGGTCCAGTAGATGTGCGAGATATATCATTGCGAGAATGGATACTTGATCAGAAAAGCGTTTTATTTAAGCAGTTGCTTTTCTCTCCACAATTTTGCAATGCTGAACAACTTAAAAAGTATAATATCACAAACTTGCATACAGGAAGCACGCGGATGTCGTGTTGGACGAAAAATAATTTAATTGTAGAACATTTGACTGCTGAGTATAAGGAAAATTTAACGCAATATATTGTGAACAATTTACATAAAATGATGTCTTTGATACTTTTAAGTGAAGAACTCGAGTTGTCCCAACAAATGATGCAAATGTCTTTCAAAGTGCCTTTCACGTCGTGTTATTTACATAGTCCTAAAACTATGCATTTATCTAATGAAATAAATACTAACAGACCAATCAAAACTCATTTACATGATGAGAATGCAGGTTTAAATGGAATAGACGATGAAAATGATATAACAAATCTAAAGGATGACGTGTTTATCCAGGAAGCTTTGTCATCAGACTATGCTATTTATCGTGAAGCTAAAAGAATATTTCATATACAAAAACAGAATTTATTTAATAAAGTTCGATGACTGTTTTAAACGCTTTGCTTATTACTGTCATCAATTACTGCCTGTTTCAT
>MJUU01071325.1:0-22714 GCA_002080025.1 Modiolus philippinarum
GGTGTGAAAATGTTATAGACTGTCAAATGAATAATTAAAACATAAACAGTAATTCTGAACTCGGTATACCTCTGATATCCCCCTTATTAACTAATGGCAGACTATATTCGCTTCCATGTAGCGTGCATATGACGACAAGTCTGTTGAACGTTTATCCTGCATTCAAATTAGATGTATGAAATTGATGTGAAACCTTTTTTTTTCTCTCTTTTTTTGCTTTGTTCATTTGACATTTACATACAATTTAATAAATGAGCAAGAAAAGAAATACAAAAGAGGTTTCATGAAACAACGGCAGTAGAATACCGAAGGAACAAGGGAAGCGATGACTACAAAAATCGAAGTCCAAAGACATGGCAGAAACGGTAACAGATAAAAACAAAGACAAAACAAGGACGTGAGACAGCTACAATGCACGGAAATAAAAAGATAACATTAAGAACTAAGGCACTCATAGTGTGAACTCCCATGAAAACCAGGAGTGACATCAGGTGCTCCGGAAGGGTAAGCATGTCCTGCTCCACTAGCGACACCCGTCACACTATCAGTGAGGTATATATTGTTTTGAAAGTTCTGATTTGAGGCTGACTGGATTTGCCATTTTCTAACCCTTAGACAAAACCAATAAAAATCCATGGTACTTGTTACTTCTCTAACCATCAAACAGTGCCAAGGTAAAAATTTGAAAAGCTGTTGTAAGTCTCGAGTATTCAAACATTAACCAGGACAAACCAGTAGCACGAACATAATAACGAAGACAGAACTAAAATCTTACAGTATGATATACAAGACAACACAAAAAACTAAAACCACTGACAGTGTGAACTCCCATGAAAACCGACAGTGACATCAGGTGCTCCGGAAGGGTAAGCATGTCCTGCTCCGCTAGCGGCACCCGTCACACTATCAGTGAGTCAATCCGGGGTTGAGTCAAATCCGGTTATGTCAAATCCGTGAAGACGTTATAACCTATGAAATACATATATCTCATAATTCCTTTTTTTTTTATCAGAAAACAAGATTTTTCACAAAAAAAACTTCTGGTTTTGATTTTATGACAACCAAATGCTCTTTTGTCCATTACACTCAATTTCAGATCCTTTCCAAAAAAAATTTGGGCAGGGGTTCCCCTTTTAACCTATGTTATACATATTTCTCAAAATTCCTTTTTTTTTACCAGAAAACTCAATTTTTCAACAACAACGAAATATATGATTCTGGTTTTGTTTCCATGGCAACCAAGTGCTCTTTTGTCCATTGCAACCAATTTCAGACCCTTTCCAAAAAGAAATTGGACAGGCGTTCCATTTATAAGCTAAGTAATATATACATTGTATTTCTCAAAATTCCTTATTTTTTATCAGAAAACCTGATATTCCAAAAATTAAGCTTTTGGTTTTGTTTCCATGGCAACCAATGCTCTTTTGACTATAACATCAAATTTCAGATCTCTTTGCAAAGAAAATTTGGGCAGGGGTTCCCCTTATAACCTATGTAATACATATTTCTCAAAATGCCCTTTTTTAATCAGGAAACTCAACTTTCAACAAAAAAAAATATGTTTCTGGTTTTGTTTCCATGGCAACCAAGTGCTCTTTTGTCCATTGCAACCAATTTCAGACCCTTTCCAAAATAAATTTGGGCAGGGGTTCCCCTTATAATCTAAGTTATACACATTGCTTTAATTAAATACCATTATCAACAGAAACTACTATTTTCCCAAATTTTCCATTTTTTGATATGGTTTCCATGGTAACTGTAGTTATTTTGAAATTTCCAATGTTGTGGAACCCTTTCTTACATGACCCTAACCTTTCTAATGAAGTTTCATGGGGTATGTGTTAATAGTTTTTTGAAAAACAATGAAAAAAATGGTGAAAAACTTTCAAAATTTCAATTTCCCATAGGGTTACTTTAGGACGATCCCACCCCTTTTTGATACCCCAAAGGTACCCTTAATGGACCCCCCTTTGGAAAATTTTCAATGATTGCACATCTAGATACATTAGGCTAGTATCCTTCCAAATTTGAAAGCTCTAGGTGTAATGGTCTCCGAGATCTGCTTCGGACAAGTTCATTAGGACGAGAAGAAAGGGAAAGAAGAAAAATAGTGAATAATAATAATAAGCAATAAGTCTCCCAACTTCGTTTGGGAGACTTAATAAAAATAAGAAACACAGCAAAAACAATAAGTCTCCCCAAACTTCGTTTGGGAGACTTAATAATAACAAGTGATAACTGTGTTCGCAAGCGAAACACAACAGTCTCCCAAACCAACTCCCATATCAGATTTCAAGGCATTATGAGACTCCCTCCGGAAATAAATTTGGGAACGGGTTCTCCTTAATAACTATGTAATACATATTTCTCCAAATTCCTTCTTTTTTAACAGAAAACCCAATTTTTAAAAAAAAATAAGGTTCTGGTTTTGTTTCCATGGCAACCAAATGCTCTTTTATCATTATGCATTATTTCAGACCCTCCCCCGCCCCCCCAAAAATGGGCTGGGGTTACCCTTAATATCTATCTATTACATATTTCTCAAAATTCCTTCTTTTTTTTATAAAAAAAACAGATTTTTCAAAAAAGTTTGTTTCTGGTTTTGTTTCAATGAACCAAATGCTCTTTTGACCATAACATCCAATTTCAAACCCTTTCAAAAAAAATTGGGCAGGGGTTCCCCTTTTAAGCTATGTAATACATATTTCTCAAAATTCCTTCTTTTTTATCAGATAACCTGATTTAAAAGAAAAAAATAAATAAATAAATTTCTGGTTTTGTTGCTATGACAACCAAATGCTATTTATCCTTTACACCCTATTTCAGACCTCTGTCCAAAGAAAATTTGGGCAGTGGTTCCCCTTATAACCTTTGTAATACATGTTTCTCAAAATTCCTTCTTTTTAATCAGAAAACCAGATTTAAAAAAAATTAAATCTTGTTTTGTTTCCATGGCAACCAAATGCTCTTTGTCCATCACACCCAATTTCAGACCTCTTTCTAAAGAAAATTTGGGCAGGGGTTCCCCTTATAACCTATGTAATATACACTTCTCAAAATTCCTTCTTTTTTATCAGAAAACCCAATTTTTCCAAAAAAAAAAAATAATAATAAGGTTCTGGTTTTGTTTCCATGGCAACCAGATGCTCTTTTGTCCATATAAGCCAATTTCAGACCTACTTCCATAGATTTGGATAGGGGTTCCCCTGACAACATATTTAATATGTATTGCTGTAATCAAAATATAATCATTAGCAAAAAACTACTATTTTCTCAAAATTTCCATTATTTGGTTTGGTTTCCATAACAACCGAAATTATTTTGAAATTTCCAATGCTGTAGTACCCTTTCTTACATTACAAACACCTTTCCTATGAAGTATCATGTAGCTAGTATTAAAAGTTTTTGAGATACTGTGAGAAATAAGCTGAACAATATCCAAAATTTCATTTTCCCATAGGGTTTTATCATTATGCATCATATCAGACACTCCCCCCCCCCCAAAAAAAAAATGCGCTGGGGTTCCCCTTAATATCTATGTAATACAGATTTCTCAAAATTCCTTCTTTAATATAAAAAAAACAGATTTTTCAAAAAAATTAGTCTGGTTTTGTTTCCATGAACCAAATGCTCTTTTGACCATAACATCCAATTTCAAACCCTTTCAAAAAAAAATTGGGCAGGGGTTCCCCTTTTAAGCTATGTAATACATATTTCTCAAAATTCCTTCTTTTTTATCAGATAACCTGATTTTTAAAAAAGAAAAAAAATGAATTGCTGGTTTTGTTTCTATGGCAACCAAATGCTATTTGTCCTTTACACCCTATTTCAGACCTCGGTCCAAAGTAAATTTGGGCAGGGGTTCCCCTGATAACCTTTGTATTACATATTTCTCAAAATTCCTTCTTTTTAATCAGAAAACCAGATTTTTCAAAAAAAATTAAATCTCGTTTTGTTTCTATGGCAACCAAATGCTTTTTGTCCATCACACCCAATTTCAGACCTCTTTCCAAAGAAAATTTGGGCAGGGGTTCCTCTTATAACCTATGTAATGCAATATTTCTCAAAATTCCTTCTTTTTAATCAGAAAATCAGATTTTCCAAAAAAAAAAAGTTTCTGGTTTTGATTCCATGGCAACCAAATGCTCTTTTGTCCATATAAGCCAATTTCGGACCTACTTCCATAGAATTGGATAGGGGTTCCCCTTATAACATATTTAATATGTATTGCTGTAATCAAAATATAATCATTAGCAAAAACTACTATAATACTCAAAATTTCCATTATTTGGTTTGGTTTCCATGACAACCGAAATCATTTTGAAATTTCCAATGCTGTAGTACCCTTTCTTACATTACAAACACCTTTCCTATGAAGTTTCATGTAGCTAGTATTAAAAGTTTTTGAAATACTGTGAGAAATAAGTTGAAAAATATCCAAAATTTCATTTTCCCATAGGGTTAACATTGGCGACCCCTTCCCTTTTTGAGCCCCAAATGTACCCTTAATGAGCCCTCTTTGGACAAATTTTTGTTTTATGCACAATTAGATACATGGGGCCAACATCCTACAAAGTTTGAAAGTTCTAGGTGTAATGGTCTCTGAGATCTGGTTCGGACAAGTTAAGTTCATGGAGACGAGAAGAAAGAAAGAAATCGGAATAATAACAAGTGATAAATGTGTTCGCAAGCGAAACACAAAAGTCTCCCAAACGAACTCCCATATCGCATTTCAAGGGATTACGAGACTCCCTGAAGAAAAAAATTTGGGCAGGGGTTCCCCTTATAACGTACATACTACATATTTCTCAAAATTCTTATTTTTTATCAGAAAACTCAATTTTTCTACAAAAAAAAAAATACATTTATGGCTTTGTTTCCATGACAAACAAGTGCTCTTTTGTGCATTACACCCAATTTCAGACCCTTTCCAAAAAAAAAAAAGAACAATTGGGCAGGGGTTCCCCTAATAAGGTTTGTAATATATATTTCTCAAATTCCTTCTTTTTAAAAAAAAATCTGATTTTTCAACAAAAAAATAAGTTTGTGGTTTTGCTTCCATGTCAACCAAATGCTCTTTTGTCCATTAAACCCAATTTCAGACCTCTTTTCAAAGAAAATTTGGGCAGGGGTTCCCCTTATAAGCTATGTAATACATATTTCTTAAAATTCCTTCTTTATTATCAGAAAACATGATTTAAAAAAAAAAGTTTTGGTTTTGTTTCCATGGTAACCAGATGCTCTTTTGTCCATTAAACCCAATTTCAGATCTCCTTCCAAAAAAAATTGGACATGGGTTCCCCTTATAACATATATAATATGTATTGCTGTAATAAAAATATAATCATTTATAGCATAAACTACTACATGTATTTTCTCAAAATTTCCATTTTTTTGGCTTTGTTTCCATGACAACCAAAGTTATTTTGAAACTTCCAATGCTGTAGAACCCTTTCTTAACTTACAAACATCTTTCCTATGAAGTTTCATGGAGCTAGCATTCAAAGTTTTTGAGATACAGTGAGAAATATGGTGAAAAATATCCAAAATTTCATTTTCCCATAGGGTTAATATTGGCGACCCCACCCCTTTTTGAACCCCCAAATGTACCCTAAATGAACCCCTTTTGAAAAATATTTGTCTCTTGCACAACTAGATTTATGGGGCTAACTTCCCACAAAGTTTCAAAGTTCTAGGTCTGATGGTCTCTGAGATCCGCTTCGGACAACTTCATTCGGACGAGAATAAAGAAAGAAAGAAGAATAAAAATAAGAAACGCAACAAAAACAATAAGTCTCCCAACTTCGTTTGGGAGACTTAATAAGTAGTCAGGGCGACATAAAAAATGAAAAAATATAAATAAAATGCCGAAATTTGAATGAATCAAAGGGAATCCATATAATTCTCTCAAAATGTATCTCTTCCAGCATTTTTCGGAGCCCATATATTCAAAAACTTGTACCCGTTTATTTTGATAACGAGAAAATGCTCTTTCATTTCATTCGAGCAGAAAAAGTATTTTTCAATTTATCTTAATTTACCTGTAATGCTAATGTCATATGGAACTACTAGTATCCCAGCTTCTGTGACTGTTCAACTCCTCCATATTTCTAGGAACCTTTTGAACATATATATTGACGTTATAAGAGAAACTGTATGGAAGATCACCATCTGGTCCGAAATATCGCTTATCTTAGAATATAAACTGGGAACCTTGTTTTGATATTTCGATTGCCGATTTAAGCCGTCAAATTTCTTTCTCGGCATGAATTAAAAAATAGATAGTACTTTAGTAAGCATCGAGTAAATTAAATATGTAATCAAGATTTTTTACATGTAAAATGTTAATCAGATATTATGTCAAATTTCCACTTTATATCTAGAAGGAAAGTCTAATTTAGAAACTTTTAACATGTTTTTGCCTTGTAAGATGTCATATCAAAATTGTAATTAATTAAGGAGCCAGTAAATTCGAACTTTGCCATCAAATTTTTAATTAGTAAAATGTTTTATCTTAAAGGAAAGAGTTAATTAGAACATTTCCGATGTTATGTGAAAATTCTAAGTTATATTAGAAGGAATGAGTTTATTCAAATTCCTTCAAATTGAACTGGTCAACTGGTATGTCAAAGTTTAAGTTTATACTAAAAGAAAGAAATTATGATTTTGATGGCCCATTCCTCCACTGTAAGATATTGCTAAAAATAAAGTACAAGCTGAAAGATGTTTTAAACAATATATGTTTGTACTTGTAATACCTTTCATTTGAAAGAAATACTACTAGTATATTGGTGTCCAACGAAACGAGGGCCATGTCGACAACTTTCTTTTTTACTAACAAAGACGAAAGAGCGTTCAATTTCACAAATTTGCAAGATTACAGAAATACTACCATTTCGACCTAAATGTAACACCTTCTCTACGTTGTACTGAGTTTTTAAACTACAATGGTTTCCTTGCGTGGGCTCGTTTGCTTACAAAAAGCTTCTTTATAAATCGAGGGTATTATGTCCATGACTTGAAATCATCATTGCAGAAATTTTACAGCCGACATCATTATCTCGTGAACTGAGTTATGGATATTTGTTTCCCCGATGGCAGCACATTCTTCCCTTTAATTAAGTTAGTTCTTTTCTGCTAAACGATTTTTTCATTGTCGGTACATGGCTAGAAACAGGGGATACTCATCGCACTTGTGCAACTGATACCTGAAGAGACATAAGTTGTCGAAATGCGCATATGCAGAATTTAAATTCACAGTAACCTCGGTATTTAGTCATTCACCCATGATTTTAATTTGGAATGTGTTGTTCCTCTTTATGTGTATTCACATTTTTCTTTTCTGTGACATATATGTGGTGTCTTTTTTTCTTTGCGATTCCGATTGTGTCATAGTCTAAGTCTAAGAAGGTTCGCTTCTCAATTATTTCCCCAAAAAAATAAAAATACGTACGGACAGGTTTTAAACGCGTGTAATTGCAATAGGGTCTGTAAGTCTCGTTTAATTTTGAAACTTCCGGGTACATAAATTGTACCCGGAAGTTGCATTTTATACGGAAATACATGACGTCTCAAACAATATTTCAGACGTCATAATGCTGAAACGTCATTTTTTGGCGGGAAACGTTTTCAAAATTAAATTTTATCGTGAAATCTCGGTGTCACATGACGAGACTTACAGACCCTATACCACAAGCTTACCAGTATACTGTTTAAGTTATAAAATGCTGTTCATTTTGTGTTTGTTAGTGTGTTACTTATTTCTAAACAAAGTAACTGTTTTGTTTGTACAGCAGTATCGCTTTTCCAACGCTGAAACAACGGCAGTGGAATACCGAAGGAAAAGGGGAGTGGTTTAACCAGAGTACCAGGGTACTAGCATTTCGTCATAGATATGGAATTTTGTAATGTTAAATGCTTTTGTTATGTTTGTTGCACTTCTTTATTATTGTGACTGAATTCATTATTACTGATATGCTTTTTGTTCCGCTTTTCGACAATATCAAAGCTTTCGTCATTTAAGTATCTCTTCCCTATTATACACAGTGGTTTTTTTGTTTGGCCCTTCGTGGGCATTTCATTTGATTAGTATATTTGGTGCTTTTTTATTGGTTGGAATTAATGCTATCATCAGTATGATGCTATGTCAGATACTTCACGAATGTTAATGTGTACGGTTTTTGTAATTAAATTCATAATCTATGTTTCCTCAATATTTTTCGTTTATTATTTTGGAAAAATAAAAACTTCACACTTCATTAAGGTCTTTCTCCACATGTGAAAGACCTTACTGTAATTATTCCGATTATTATTAAGGTCTTTCACCACATGTGAAAGACCTTACTGTAATTCTTCGGATTATTAAGGTCTTTCACCACATGTGAAAGACCTTACTGTAAATTCTTCGGATTATTAAGGTCTTTCACCACATGTGAAAGACCCTACTGTTATTCATCGGATTATTATTAAGGTCTTTCACCTCAGTGTGAAAGACCTTACTGTTATTCTTCGGATTATTGAGGTCTTTCACCACAGTGAAAGACCTTATTGTTATTCTTCGGATTATTATTTTTTTTTATTCTTTTTCTTCCGTCGCACCGCTGTAAAAAAACTACGCGACATATCATTTCGACTCTTGGTGTGATGAATCGACATTATTGCGGGACCTCAAAACTCAGTCAAGCATATCGATCTATTTTTAGTAACAGAGTTATCTCCCCGGATACGATTTATCTTGTTAGCAGATCTCCTCAGAAACCGTAACCGATATCAAAATTCTGAATGGGGGAAAATGTTCGATTCATCCTCAGCATGATTAATCATGCAAAAAAAATTTTTGGGTCGCGACCCCGGTTACGCATTTTTGACCCCTAAATATGCAAATTTCTAAAAGTTATCAGATATCCACCAAATTTGGTTTCCAGGTAGCTCTCATGGTCCTGATTACAAATCTGTAATAAAAAAAATTTTTTGGCCGCCATTTGAAATTTTGTTATCGCAATATCTCGGAAACGATAAAAAATTTCTGAAACCATTATATTGCAAAAATACTCCTCTCATTGAGATCTACATTTGATTCAATAGAACAAAAACTCTGCGACAAACCGTTTTTGAGTTATAGGCCTTGACGCGTTTCGGTAAATCGTTTTTTTGCAAATAACTTTTAAACGCTTACAGATAATATAGTAAACATATGTATTTAAAGTGATAAGTGCGAAAAGACCTTCAATTTGAGTACCAGGTTGAAGGTCATCGGTGTTGATGGCAAGACCTAACCTTTTAAATGATGTCAAGGTCAAAGGTGAATTGTGACCTTGACCTTTGACCTTGAACCTTGTTAGTGGATAAACTCGAAAACCGTATAGATAGCTGATTAAATGTATTCGAGAAAATGTTAGCCTTATTAAGATCTACATTTGATACATAGGGTCCAAAATAATTGGACCACTGGTTTTGGACCTGCGGCCCAAAATCCATTTTTCGAGGTCCGATTTCAGGGTTTTTTGCTTATATCTCAAAAACTATTAAAGGTACAATTAAACTATAAGGAGATAAAATGTTCAGTTCAATATGGCCGACAAAATAGGGTCAAGGTCAAAGGTCAGGGTCCTTAACAACAACGTTATTTGCCATGAAAGTCCTTAGCAACCATATGCAAAAAGTTTTGTAATGTTGTAAAGAGGAAATAAATGACATTGCCAACCGGAAGTGACTTTCATGTCCTTAGCACTAAGCTTATTTTTCGAAAAAGTCCTTAGCAACCGTTGAGCAAAAGACTAATAAAGGTCAGAACTTTTGTTTACATCACATTTTTGACCGAAATAGACATCAGAATGAAACCAAACCATATACTCATGGTGAAAACTGGTGAAAGACCTTGCAATTGTTCTCTGAACAATTGACCTTTTAATTATTATTATTTTTTTTTTATTCTTTTCCTTCCGCCGCAACCGCTGTAAAAAAACTACGCGACATATCATTTTGACTCTTGGTGTCATGAATCGATACCACTGCGCGACTTCAATACTCAGTCAAGCATATCGATCTATTTTTAGTAACAGAGTTATCTCCCCAAACAAGGTTTATCTTGTTAGCAGATCTCCTCATAAACCGTAACCGATATCAAAATTCTGAATAGGGGAAAATGTTTGATTCATCCTCAGGATGATTTATCACGCAAAAAAAAAAATTTGGGGGCGACCCCGGTTACGTGTTTTTGGCCCCTAAATATGCAAATTTATCAAAGTTGTCGGATTTCCACCAAATTTAGTTTCCAGGTAGCTTTCATCGTCCTGATAATAAATCTGGGGTGAAAAAATTTTTTTCGTCCGCCATTTTCAAAATGGCCGCCATTTGAAATTTTGTTATCGCGATATCTCGGAAACGCTAAAAAATTTCTGAAAACATTATGTTGCAAAAATACTTGTCTTATTGAGATCTACATTCAATTCAATAGAACGAAAACTGTGCGATGAACCGTTTTTGAGTTATAGCCCTTGACGCGTTTTGGTAAATCGGTTTTTCGCGAATAACTTTTAAACGCGTACAGATAATATAGTAAACATATATGTTTATAGTGATCAGTAAGAAAAGACCTTCAATTTGAGAACCAGGTTGAAGGTCATCGGTGACCTTTGACCTTGACCTCTGACGTTGTTAGAGGATAAACTCAGAAACCATAAAAGATGGCTGAAAAAGTATATCAGCAAAAATGTTCAGCATGTCAAGGGCTATATTTGTTTCATTTGGACCGAAGCTCCCCGATGACTCCCTAGAGAGTTATTGCTCTTGACGCGTTTCGGAAAATGGGTTTTCTCATATAAGTTCTAAACTGTTACAGATAGTATAATCAAGTAACATATCAAATTAATCAGTAAGAAGAGAGCTTCATTTTGAGCACAAGGTCAGAGGTCATCAAGGTCAGAAGTCAAGGTCATAGCCAATTTTTGGGATTTTTTTCAGTAAAATCACCAAAAAAGGTAAGAGATAGGTGATTAAATGTATTGAAAAAGTTCAAAACTCTTGTTTTCATATTTTCGACAAGGATTGACAATAAAATCAAAATAATAACATGTAATCATGACGAAAACTGGTGAAAGACCTTGCAATTGTTCTCTGAACAATTGACTTTTTAATTATTATTTTTATTTCTTTTTCTTCCGCCGCAACTCAAGCTCAAAAACTACGCGACATATCATTTCGACTCTTGGTGCGATGAATCGACATCACTGCAGGATTTCAAAACTTAGTCAAGCATATCGATCTATTTATAGTAACGGAGTTATCTGCCCGACACTGAAAAACCTTGTTAGCAGATCTCCTTTGAAACCGTAATCGATATCAAAATTATGAATGGGGGAAAATGTTAAGTTCATCCTAGGGATGATTTATCATGCAAAAAATTTTTTTTGGATCGCGACCCCAGTTACGCGTTTTTGACCCCTAAATATGCAAATTTTCAAAGTAATCGGATTTCTAACTAATTTGTTTTCTAGGTAGCTTTCATGGTCCTGATTACAATTCCGGGGTCAAAAAAATTTTTTCGTCCGCCATTTTTAAAATGGCGGCCATTCGAAATTTTGTTATCGCGATATCTCGGAAACGTTTAAAAAATTATGAAAACATTATATTGCAAAAAGACTCCTCTCATTAAGATCTACATTTGATACATTTGAAGGAAAACTCTGCGATCAACCGTTTTTGAGTTATAGCCCTTGATGCGTTTCGGTAAATTGTTTTTTGCGAATAACTTTTAAACGCTTACAGATAATATAGTATACATATATATATTTAAAATGAACAGTGCGAAGAGACCTTCAATTTCAGTACCAGGTTGAAGGTCATCGGTGACCTTTGACCGTGACCTTTGACCTCGTATTCAGATAAACTCGGAAACCGTAACAGATAGCTGATCAAATGTAATAAGAAAAATGTTCACCTTTACAAGATGAAACTTTGTTACATTCAGTCCGAAAAGATTCGACGACTCTTAATATGAGTTATTGCCCTTTGAAAGATTTTGGGTTTCCGTTAATGCTAAATACTCCCAAACGATAAGTCGTAGAGACCTGAAACCTTCACCATTGTTCATAGGTGATATATGGTCATCTAAAACTGTGAAGGTCAAAGGTCATCGATCAAGGTCACCGATGACCTTGGGCCTTGTTATCGCTTAAATTTGTAAACTATAAGAGACAGGTGGTCAAATGTATTGGAGAAAATGTGTGTGTAATTGTCGTCTGCATATTTTTGACTTAAATAGACAACAAAATCAAAACTCAGACATGTAATCAAGGTGAAAACTGGTGAAAGACCTTGCAATTGTTCTCTGAACAATTGACCTTTTATTTATTATTATTATTTCTTTTTCTTCCGCCGCAACTCAAGCTCAAAAACTACGCGACATATCATTTCGACTCTTGGTGTGATGAATCGACATCACAGCGGGATTTCAAAACTATTTTTAGTGACGGAGTTATCTGCCCGACACTGAAAAACCTTGTTAGCGGATCTCCTCCGAAACCGTAACCGATATCAAATTTCTGAATGGGGGAAAATGTTGCATTCATCCTAAGGATGATTTATCATGCAAAACAAATTTTTTTGGGTCGCGACCCCGGTTACGCGGTTTTGACCCCTAAATATGCAAATTTCTCAATTGGATTTTGAAGAAATTTGGTTTCCAGGTAGCTTTGATGGTCCTGATTACAAATCCGGGGTCAAACAATTTTTTTCGTCAGCCATTTTCAAAATGGCGTCCATCTGAAATTTTGATTTCGCGATATCTCGTAAAAGATAAAAAATTTCTGAAAATATTATATTGCAAAAATGTTCTTCTCATTGACATCTACATTTTATTCAATAGGTGCGAAACACTGCGATGAACCGTTTTTTGAGTTATAACCCTTGACGCGTTTCCGTAAATCGTTTTTTTTTTTGCGAATAATTTTTCAACGCTCACAGATAATATAGTAAACATATATGTCTAAAGTGATCAGTGCGAAGAGATCTTCAATTTGAGTACCAGGTTGAAGGTCATCGGTGACCTTTGACCGTGACCTTTGACCTTGTTAGCGGATAAACTCGGATACCGTAACAGATAGCTGATTCAATCTAATGGAAAAAATGTTCATCTTCACGAGACGCAACTTTGTTACATTTGGTCCAAAGAGATTCGACGACTCTTTGTATGAGTTATTGCCCTTTGAAAGATTTTGAGTTTCAATTATTGCTAAATACTCCCAAACGATAAGTGGAAGAGACCTGAAACCTTGACCTTTCAAATGATTTCAAGGTCAAAGGTGAAATGTGACCTTGACCTTTGACCTTGAACCTTGTTAGTGGATTAACTCGAAAACCGTAATAGATAGCTGATTAAATGTATTGGATAAAATGTTAGCCTTCTAAAAATCTACATTTGGTACATGGGTCCAAAATAATTGGACCATTGGTTTTGGGCCTATTGCCCAAAAACCATTTTTCGAGGTCCGATTTTAGGGTTTTTTGCTTATATCTCAAAAACTATTAAAGATACAATTAAACTTTAAGAAGATAAAGTGTTCAGTTCAATATGGCCGACAAAATGGGGTCAAGGTCAAAGGTCAAGGTCCTTAGCAACAACATGTTTTGCCATAAAAGTCCTTAGCAACCATTTGCAAAAAGTTTTGTAACCAAAAAGTTTTTTCGGCCATTGTAGGTGTTTCCCGTTATCTTTTTTTATTCCATTGTAATGTTGTAAAGAAGAAATAAATGACATTGACAACCGGAAGTGACTTTCATATCCTTAGCAACAAGCTTATTTTTCGAAATAGTCCTTAGCAACCGTTGAGCAAAAGACTAATAAAGGTCAGGACTTTTGTTTACATCACATTTTTGACCGAAATAGACATCAGAATGAAACCAAACCATATACTCATGGTGAAAACTGGTGAAAGATCTTGCAATTGTTCTCTGAACAATTGACCTTTTAATTATTATTTCTTTTTCTTCCGCCGCAACTCAAGCTCAAAAACTATGCGACATATCATTTCGATACTTAAGGTGATGAATCGGTATCAGTGTGGGTTCTCAAAACTTAGTCAAGCATATCGAGCTATTTTTAGTAACGGAGTTATCTGCCCCGGTCCCAAAAACCTTGTTAGTGGATTAACTCGTTAACCATAAAAGATAGCTGATTAAGCGTAATGACAAAAATATTCCTTAGGACATTACGGAACTTTGTTACATTGGACCGAAACCGTGCGGTATGACATTTTTTGAGTTATTGCCCTTTGAAAATTTGAAGTTTCCGTAACAATTTATTTCACGGAAACCGTTAGCCCTAGAGACCTAAAACTTGCACCATTGATCATGACTACACTTAAGCTCCAAAATGATGCCAAGGTCAAAGGTCAACTTTGACCTTGACCTTTGACTTTACACCTTGTTAGTGGATAAACTTGGAAACCGTAATAGGTAGCTGATAAAATGTAATGGAAAAAATGTTCATCTTCACAAGACGCAACTTTGTTACATTGGTCCGAAGAGATTCGACGACTCTTTGTATGAGTTATTGCCCTTTGAAAGATTTTCAGTTTCCGTTATTACTAATTACTTCCAAACGATAAGTGGTAGAGACCTAAAACCTTCACCAATGTTCATGGCAAGACTTGTCTTTTAAAATTATTTCAAGGTCAAAGGTAAATTTGGACCTTGACATTTGACCTTGAACTTTGTTAGTGGATTAACTCCGAAACCGTTATAGATAGCTGATTAAATGTATTTGAGAAAATGTTAGTCTAATTAAGATCTACATTTGGTACATTGGGTCCAAAATAATTGGACCACTTGTTTTGGACCTAGGGCCCAAAAACGGTTTTTCGGTCTGACTTAAGGTTTGTTTGCTTATATCTCAAAAACTATGTAAGATACAAGGAAACTATAAGTACAAAAATTGTTCAGTTAAACATGGCTGAAAAAATGGGGTCAAGGTCAAAGGTCAAGGTTTTTCAACAAGGTTAATTGTCATAATTGTCCTTAGCAACCATAGGCAAAAAGTTTTGTAATGTTGTAAAGAGAAAATAAATGACATTGTCAACCGGAAGTGACTTTCATGTCCTTAGCAACCGTTGAACAAAAGACTTACAAAGGTCAGAACTTTTGTTTACATCACATTTTTGACTGATATAGACAACAAAATCAAAACTCAAACATGTTATCATGGTGCAAACTGGTGAAAGACCTTGCAATAAGTCTCTGAACAACTGACCTTTTAATTTTAATTTCTTTTATTATAATGCCTTTCTTATGCCAAACAAACTCACAGACATGTATATAAATTCTAAGGTATAATACACAATAAAACATCAAATATTTTGTAACAGAATATTTTTATGACTATCAATAAAATCATCTGTAGCCGCTAAAATGAAATCGTCTGTGTAAAGAGATACTTTAAGTCCAATATAACATAAATAAGTAATAGTATGTCTAACTGTTTTACAGAAAAAAATATGGACTCGCACATAAACCAAATGGCAATCTAATCTATGTATATGTTTTACCTTCAAATTCTAAACCAAAATATTGTTGTATTTTTTTTTACCAGGTTCTACAAGTCAATGTTTTCCTCAACTTCCATATTATTTACATGGCAGACATTGCAGTGAATTCGGGTCTGCAATTTCACTGGTCAAAAATAAAACACGTACTATTGGTGCACGAAATGATATATCATACTAACTCTATCATAAGAGCACTATAGTAAGTTTTTAGTAGTAAACAATGAGGGTCAAGATGAGTGGATATATTGAAAATATATTTGGTAAGCCTCAACCGGATGTCAGTGTCTACATGTATACATGAAGGGAATATAAGTTCGACTGATTTGAAAAAGTGCACTATGCAATGTTGATATTTTGAGATTCCTCCCTTTTGGTTTTTTAGTGGGTTGGAGCTATAATTATTTTTTCGTAACAAGCCCCTGTGGATCAATCAACTTCAATACTGAATTAATATTTGCATACTGAAAGTGTTTGTTTTCTACATGATAATTCAAAAACCTTAAATCAAAGATAAGTCTATTTTTTTTTGTTCTTCGAAGGAGCACACACAATAGGTGATATATTTTTCACAGTATTGTCTTATTCTATTACACCTGTATCTAACAATGTCTTAACCTCTTCTTATAAATGTTCTTTATGTAGTATTGAATTGTTTATTTTTAATTTCAGATGGACTTGGAATAGAATTCAGTGGTATATCTATGCCATCTTTTAACCAATTTTCAACAGTATGTGCCATGCTTGTAAACATTTTTCGGGATAACCCATTTTACAAATGCCATATTGCCAGTCTTATCATTACAGACAAACTCTTATTTCATATAATTATGAAATTTCTAGAAAATAAATGAAATATGTTAATTAGACAATAGTCTCTAGTTTTATTTCAACCAAACAATATAACTGAATAACTCAAGAAATGTAACAATGATATTCTAAATAACTGTATGAAATCATTAACTTTAAAAGATTACCATCGTCACGATTTTTTTTAGCATTTCAGAACTTGGAGAATGAATTCCGACATATCCTCGTTGAAAATTTTGGAGCATTCTTCTGAAGTTTCCTTAATCATAACGACCACAAAACAACCACGACCTCTGTAGCTTGCGCGAAAACTTGTGTTTTCTGGTTTGGGGAGCCTTTTAGCGGCTGCGATCTATGCTGTAGTCTTCAAATTGTCAAGACTCTCCATATCCTTTTATTCACCATTAAATTGATTTGTATAGCGTTCTAAACATTTGAACAGTGAAGCAGTCTCTTTATCAAATTGAGTACAAGGTGCAAGGTCTCGAAAGCTGACAACAGTTTTAAGCACATCTCAGCATACTTAGCTGACTTGGTAATTGTTGCAAGATGCTGTTGATCTTCACGTTTTATACACGTCTTATTTTCTAATAATTTTAGTTCATTTGGTAGTTAAACTTTTGTGAGCTAGTAGTTTCTACACTCATTCTCTTTGCACATCAAGACTTTTTTCAATATTTTTTACAATAGCGGAGACGTTACTAGTGCTATGCGGACCAGTTGTGGGACGTCTGTGAAAGCGAATGCAGTT
The DNA here is from genome assembly GCA_002080025.1 of Modiolus philippinarum. Lineage (NCBI taxonomy): Eukaryota > Metazoa > Mollusca > Bivalvia > Mytilida > Modiolidae > Modiolus > Modiolus philippinarum. The sequence continues at coordinate 17,101 of MJUU01071325.1, forward strand.
GACTGTTGTTTTTTACTATCTAACACATCAAGGCTCTTAAAAGTTGTTTCGTTGTCAATACTACTATTATTTATCGCTCTTTGGAGCACTTTAAGTGTTTGTAACAATAATGAATCCTTGTTTTTCTGTCTTCCATGTCTGTGAATTTGCAAGTTTTCGGCAAAAGACGCTGACCGTTTCACGACACCTATATCGTAAAAGGATGTTGTAAAGAATTTTATCGTGTGACTACAGTCATTAATTGTGATGATCAGAAGTACAAATTCCCGTTCAGTCAAGTGGAAATACTTTAAAAATAATCCAGTTGGAGATTAACTAAATAACAAAATACCGAAGTTTATATGCTTAGGAAATGTACATTGTTCGTTACTTAAGGCAGACGGGTAGTCTTCGGCCATTTTGAATTTGTTATTTATACTGTTGTGGTATTATTTGCTTTTTAAATATGCAAATATTTTCATTTGTAATATATTAATGAATTGGAGTGACGTCCCTTGATATACCAAGGTGTATCATATGTGCTCCGTGAAAAAACAAATATTATTGAATGAAAAATTATCGCTATGGATGCTGAAATTGAAGCAATGTGTAATCAAATGGTAATCAAATGGCAGAGGAACGACTTATACTGTAATCATATATATTATCCGGAGTAAATTTTATCCTTTGGGATAAATAATCCTGAATTATTATCCACAAGATCAAATTTGAGTAGTTTAAGTGGATATATTTTTTTTTTAAAATCTTTCCCACCTACTGCAAATTTATCTCACTATTGGATAAAATTATTCATTATTTTTATCCCTTGAAAGATATAATTTCATGGAAATTATATCATGCACAAGGATAATATTTTCCAAATATTTTATCCAGGACAAAATATACCTATATTTATTATTCCATGGGATATAATCATAGAGTTATTTTATCCACATGTAGTCTGGGTTATTAATATGTTTGAAGAAATCTGAAAATGTTGATTGTAAATATGCTTTCAAACATACCGTATCATAGCAATGGAAAATTGTGAGTCGGTGATAATTGGAACTTTCAAACAAATGAATTTAAAGAAGTATAATCCACCAACAATTGAAATAAATGAGAATACTGTCACTTTTGATATTCATTATACTCAGAATCAAATTCTGCTAAATCTGGCAATGATGACATTTAATTAAACCAAGTGTTAATTTTGATACAAATAATAATGAATTATCACATGCAAATTTTGAAATTGTCGACCAAATATTTATTACACAAGACACATAAAGAAAACTCGACATGGGAGATGAAATAGAGGAGGAGTAGAAGAAAAAAAGACTAAAGAGGAAATGTCGAAAAAGAAAGAGACATTTATCAAGCATATTGGAGTTCAAGTGCAACTTTATTTTTGGATTACAAAATATATGTTGTAAAATATCAAAATAATAGTTTTGATGTATGCATTAAATTATAAGACTTGTAGTCTGACAAAATCAGAATATAATTCATAATATTTTTATCCTCCTGTTTTATGTAAAAAATTATCAATAAGGACATATTTTATCAGGAATGCTAACTTTCATAAGGAATTTTGACAACTGTGTGATAATTTTTGATGCATAGATCTTGGATAGAACTTCAATGATCATTTATCCTATGGATAATTTATCATTGAAATCTTATCCCAAATCACCCATCACATTCTATCCTACAGTGGGACAGAATTCCGTATGAAGGATATTTTTCCTGTAAGAAATATATCCAGCAGGATATAGTATCCAATTACTTTTTATCCGTGGGATAGAATTCAAGTGAGGAACAAATAATTTGTTACATAAGGAAAATGACAATGAATCGGTCAGCCCAAGCCCTAGTCAGAATGTAAACAAAGGAAAAATGGCGACCTTTGCTAGTATTGTTTCAGATGAACATTTAAATGTATCAGTGACAGATAAATCTAACGAAAATACACAAGACAATACACAGGATAAACAAAACCAGCCAAGCAATTTTGTTAAACCGATTTTTCTGCAAGATCAAGATGTACATGGTGCGGTGAAACCCCCGCGATCACAATGGCTCACAAATGTCGAAATATACAAAGCAATCGGTTCTAAAGTCCCTGCAGAGTGTATAAAAGGCATACAGCGAATCAGAGACATGTGGCGTATCTATATGGACAATGAGGGTGACAGACTGTCTTTGTTGGTTCAGGGGGTCAATTTGCGTGGCAGGCGAATACCCCTACACTCACAAAACTCTCATAACCCGTCTAGATTACAACCAGATACAATCCGTATAAAGGTGAAAAACATCCCCCTTTCTGCGGATGATGGACAGATCCATCGAGCCCTAACCCTGCAGGGGTGTGACATACAAGGTCTCTTTAGAGAAAGATTGCGAGTAAATGGAAAGTTAACCAACTGTGAGACAGGGGACAGATTGATTATCAGTAAGGTTCTAGATAAGCCTATACCCAGAAGTCTTCAAATAGGAAAATACATGGGTAAAGTTTTTCATGCTGGACAACCTGAGTTCCAAAATAAAAACAACAGTCATGAAAATGTTAAAACATGTCACAAGTGTTTGCAACCTGGGCACTTCATGTATGATTGTCCAAATGACTGGGTTTGTAAGCAATGCCATGAAAGTGGCCACAAAGTGATGGACTGTCAAAAAGGCTTTCAAGAAGAAAATTTAAATGTTGATGATGATGTGCAAAGTGATGTGCAAAGTGTTGATGAATCCCATGAAACACAACAACTTACAGATACAGCTAACATTGACTCAAAGCTTTCTACTGATAAACAAATACCTACTAGGAACACAAGAACAGTTGGACATAAATCCCACAAGGCTAACAAAGACTACAAGTACTGAACATGACAAGTCACAATCTTCAATAGATAAGTTCATCAAAACACCCCGTTCTCAGAGGACATCAGCAAATGCCAGGACACCTCCTACACCTTCGGAGGAACTTCGGGATAAAACTAGTGGTGGCAACACAACAAAAAAATCAAAATCATAGAATGTTTGTTATCAAATAATAAAATGATATGAGTTTTTAAAAATTACTTAAAAATATACTTATTTTTATATAAATATAACATGCCAAACCAATCTCAGCTCATAAAAGGAGTTGAAAGAATATTTTTAACAGAAATATTATTCACATATGCTGTTTTCTTTATGGAACTATTGACATTTTCAGGTTTTATCTTACACAAAATTTAATTACAAAAAAAAGTAAAAATAAATATAGAAATAAATAAGCTCCGTAAAGGAGTTAAATTTGATGATGGTGTTAATAGTAACACATGTATGAAGGGCGATAATAATATAATGAGAAGTTTAGATAAAGCAAAAATATGTTGGTGTGTATTGTTTACATATGTAAACATGAAAATTGTAAACAAAATTCCTGTTGCAGAAAGATCTCAACATGTATTAAATCTACTATGCAATATTAATTATTATTATAATTGTGCAATGTGTGTTATCCATTGAATCAGCTGATTTATGTTTATTTATTTACATGGTTTTCCCCTATGCTATATATAGTAACTAAGTATTGTTATTTTACAATACAGTCTATTTATAAAAACAAATCAATAATTAATCTTATGGGGCAAAATACCTCGGAGATACAGATCCCTTAACATATGTATATAAACAGATAATAAGTCAGGATTATACATATAAAGTAAATTACTTACCGCTTCAGACGATTTTACGGCTATGTCCGAGTTTATATGTTTATTTTTTCAGCTTCGTCATCGTTTTACTTCTAGCAAACGGTAATACATTGCCTCAGAGTAAATTGTACAATAATATATCACTAATTACAACTTGTGATCATGTACAAAAACATTTTCATTATTTATATCTAATTGGTTGTAACTTCACAACTTTCATTGATGTTTCAAAATTGTTTGAGAGAAAGGCACCGAAATCGAATAAATTCACACTTCTTGTTTCTATTCTTGTCATTCATAGAAAACATAATCCTTTTGTTGAATTCCAGGATATACAATTTGAATTTGTCTCCACTGTGCGATTAAAAAGACACTTCGTTAAAATACATCAAATAATACGAGCACATATATCGAAGTCTGGAAAAGATATACTTCTTCACGAGGGAAGGGTATTAACTAGGCCGAGGTCACGAAAGGTAACATGTACTTTAAACACTGGTATTGGTTGTGTATTGATCTGTGACCTTGTTTTTGGTTACATAAAATATTGTGTTTATACATATGTGTTGTGTAGTTTGAAATTTAATAGGTTTTTTTCTTGTACAATTAACAATGAACGCAAAAAATACAGTTGATTTATGCAGTCTCAATGTAAATGGAGCAAATTGTAAAGAAAAGCGAAATAGAGTTATTGAATGGATAATAGCTCAAAAGTGTTCTATAAGTTTAATACAAGAAACTCATTTTGATGAAAATATTGAGAATGAAATTCGCAATAAGTCTGAATTTGATCTTTTTTGTAGTCATGGAACTTCCTCTAGTAGGGGTGTTGCTATCTTTATTAAAAAAACTTTTGAATATGAGTTACTAAGTAAGCACATTGATACAGATGGTAGGTATATTTTACTTAATTTGGAGATAGAAAATACGTTGTTCACAATTGTAAATATATATGATCCAAATTGTAAAACTTCAAGAAACGCGTTTTTTAAAAAAGTAAATAAAGATCTAAAAGAACACGGTATTGGTATACCAATTGTAGGGGGTGATTTTAATGAAATATTAAAACCGATTGATCGAAGGGGGTCGACTCGAGCTTAAATTTTCAAACACTTAGTGGTTTGAAAACTTTATTAAAAGATAATAAATTGATTGATATATGGAGATGTCTACATGAAAATGTACAACAATTTACTTGGAGGAGGAAAAATCAATCACAGGCAAGCAAAATAGATTTAATTTTGATTGGTTGTGATTTCAAATCTCTTGTTGAATGGTGCAAAATTAAACCTGCTGTAATAAAGACTACAGATCATCAAGGTGTATTTTTAAAATTTAGGCCAGGGTGTACAGAAAAGGGAAATGGGTTTTGGAAATTAAATAATTCGATTTTACAGGATAAAGAATGTCAAGAAATAATCAATAATTTGATTGATACTTATGTAGCACAATATCAGGGTATTGAATGTAGACTATTATGGGATGGGTTAAAAATAGAAATAAGAGAGATAACTATTAATTATTGTAAATCGAAAGCAAAATCTACCAGAGAACGAAGGCGATTATTAGAAAAAAATTTAGAAAAAAAAATTAAGACAAGAGACGGGCAGAATATACATGATGAGAATTTGAATAATGAAATTTGTGAACTAGAAGGGGAATTAAGTAAAATTTATGACGAAAAAGCAAGGGGGGCGCAAATAAGATCTAGGGAGAAATGGGTTGAATTTGGTGAAAAAAATAATTCTTATTTTCTGGGTTTAGAAAAAAGAGACAATTAAAAAAATCAATTACAAGATTGAAAGATGAGGGTGGGAATTATATAAATGATCAAGGGGAAATACTTGTGAATATAAGAAAATTTTATGAAAAATTATACAGTACTTATAATCCAGACAAGAAATTATCACAGAACTATGTCAATAACACTAAAC
>MJUU01071329.1:19569-40522 GCA_002080025.1 Modiolus philippinarum
ATATCTTATCTATATTAGGAGCACTGGAAAACATTTATTAGATACACGTGTGCAATTACAATCAAACTTGGTCACAACGGTCTTTGATTCTGTGGTAAAATACATTCAAAGATAAAATAACCCGAAAATATTGATGAATTGGGTTCAAAATTAAAATGTATAAGTAATCCATCGCAGTTTATTAATTGATTTTCGGAAATGAAATTCATTAATGCATACAGGCTAATTTTGTTAACCGTTGAAGGCATTTCAAGATGTGGAAAAGCAATTAAATACTCGCTTAAATTGTAAGATTGGTTTACCCGGGGATATTTTTTATTTTTATTTTTTCCTAATGTATAGTTTACTCCAGATCATTTCTCTTTCTTCAAGTGTGTGATGACAAGATCTCGATGGTTTCTTGTTTTAATGGTACACAATACCTGATGTAAACTAACATGTGAAACACTCGTAAGAGTGGTATTCCTATTTTGTGTCGTCAACAATGGAGAACGTAGGAGAGAAACAATCATACCGAGTTTTATATCATGGTACTTAGAACGCCACTGAGATTCAATACACCGTCTTCACATACTCTCACTGTAGTCCAGCCTCGCAGATAGTTAATCAATTACAAGCGTGTTAAAATTTTCTATGATAAATAGTTTGTGTAAATAATATTATTACTGCCCTCTGCAAGTTTGAATTTTTACTCGTGTAAATATGAACCAATATTGAATTATCTCCCTTTTTAGTCTAGAATAGATGCATTTAAATCTTTACTTTACTTATTAGTCAAAGCATTGCTAACTTGCAGTTAGACAATTGCAGACAATATACAGAAAAATAACATGACTAATAGCAGGAGTTAACTTAACCTCAGAAAATTTATTCCATGCACATATATAGGAGAAATTAAACCATATTTTGTTTTTCTAAAGAATGTATTACCTATCAAGCGACACTTTCTCATAATCGTCCAAATGAGTTAAATAGAGTTAATAAAGACAGTGTTTGGGGTTCACTGCAGCCAGTAATGGTACGTCCCCCTTTTAACTCTTAGACTGGATATTCAATTTATAATTGTTTGTTTTTAATACCTTTCGGTAGAACATTTTATAACAAATTCATGGTACACTACAGGAGAGTTCCGATTATTTTGCCTCTTACTTACATTTTTAATAACGACCACTAGCAATCAAATACTTACTAGACACCCCTTTTATTTCATCATTTTTCAGTCTGTTTGTGAATCATTATACATGTAGATTTCGTTTAAAGACAAAAAAAAAAAACAAAAACAAAAACAAAAACAAAAAAACAAAAAAAAAACAAAAACAAAAAACACGAACACGAAAATTTCTGGCCCTGATTTTTGCCCAGCATCTTAGTTGAAAAAAATATTCTGACTCTGACTTTGTCCATAAAAAAAGGCCTGGCATAGTGTACAGCGGAAAAAATAATCTGTCCCGTGTAGCGGGCCAAAAAAATTTCCCGGCTCGGGTAAAAATCCCAGGCCCCCAATTGAAATGATAAAGTTTTGTTGATTTTAATACTTTCAATAGACGTTATCTATTTTTTTTCAATTAACACACCCGAGTAACATGTACACCCCCTGTATCATGTTATTTTGCCAATAAACAATGTCACCTGTGGAATAAGGTGTGACATTTAAATTGTCCACACGTGGCTGCAACAATTTATGTTTCGGTGAAATAAAATATTTGTATAATTTCGTCTGAATAAGCTGACTGGTCAAATATTTTTTTTTGCAACTTAATGTTGACTTAAATTTTCTACCCCTGCCGGGAAATTTAAAATCTTTGGTTCATTATCTATTTCTATTATATAGTTTTTTTGGTATAATTCTGTTTTACTTTTAATTAAATAATCCAGTATAAATAAAAGTTGGTATTTCATTGAAGACATTATGTTCTTTTCAGTAAATTTGCACTGACTTTTTAATTTTATACAGGAAATAATTGATTGTTTGACAATTTGTATTTTTCATCAAAAAGTTGTGGAAATAATCATCAAAAGTCATTAAAAGCTGAAACTTACGTATTAATATTTCTATTTGTTATTTATAACTATTAGTTTTGGATTCAGAAAAAAGAGAGTCTATATATACACATGTACATGAATCTAGCACAAATACGGTAATACTGTGATCGACTGTGACTGCCTGTCACAGTTCATCACAGTGCAGGACAGTACAAGTGAAACTGTAATTAACTGACATGAACTGTAACAATCCGGGACAGTGCATGACAGTAGTCGTAAATACTGTCATTTACTGCGAGTAACTGTTACAGTACTGGACAGTTAATCACAGTACTTGGGTATTACTGTTAATGACTGTCCCCGATTGGCACAGTTCTTGACAGTACTTAATAGATATTTCACAGTACTACTACAGCAGAGAACAGTGAATGATAGTTAAAAAAATCACTGTTCCTGGTATGGACAGTACTTTTTTCTTTTCATAGTGCTTGCATATTTTCAGTAAATTTGTACCAAATTTGAGTACTAGATGGAATTTATATCATATCGAATACTATCGATATCCCTATTGCTGCATATTTTCAGTAAATCTGTACCAAATTTAAGTATTACATGGCATTTTCACCATATCGCATACTATCGATATCCCTATTGTTGCATGTTTTCAGTATATTTGTACCAAATTTGAGATCTAGATGGAATTTATATCATATCGCATACTATCGATACCCTATTGTTGCATATTTTCATTAAATTTGTACCAAATTTGACCATTATATGGCATTTACACCATATCGCATACTATCAATATCCATATTGTTGCATATTTCCAGTAAATTTGTACCAAATTAGAGTACTAGATTGCATTTACACCATATTGCATGGCATCTCTATCTATATTGTTGCATATTTTCAGTAAATTTGTACTAAATTTGAGTATGAGATGGCATTTATACCATGTACTATACTATTGATAGCCTTATTGTTGCATCTGTTCAGGAAATTTGTACCACATTAGAGTCACAGCAGCTAGATAGTATTCTGACAAAATGGCATATACTATGCATACACCATATATGTTGCATGGTTTAGACAAATGTGTGCCAAATTTGAGTTTTAGTTGATATTTGCAGCAAATCGTACTAAATATGAGTGTTTGTAAATTTCTTGCATGTTTTAGGGAACATTATGTAAATTTCTTGCATGTTTTAGGGAACATTATGCCAATGGGAAAATATCATTTTGCGCACTGTGGACATCAATACGTCGATCATGTCATAATATTTTCTTGCAAGTTTTCGGGATTGTTGAAAAAAATATTACTTTTGTCAAGTTTATGGCAAAATTTATTAAAAAATATGTCATGAACCAGCGCGATCTTCGCGAACATAATTTGATTGTCCATCGGCTTTCGGCGGAAAATTCAAAAAACGTTAAAATACAAATTAAAAAGATATGTTTTTGCGGTTTTATATTCACATCTTCGGTTATTTTGTCAAAAAATAAAAAGATATGCGTTTTTTGTCACTACATGTTTTTTGCGTTTCTTTTGGCTAATAATTATTATTTCATGGTTGCATAGAAAATAGCCACCTGCTGGCGCATAAAAAGCACGATTAATTTTCTTTATCATTGCTTTATAAGGTTAACATATTTTTGAAAAGGTATTTTATATTAACTTCGATTGCGCCGGTCCCGTTCATTGTCTCTCGTTCACATCGCGTCGCTCGATCGTGTATCCGGTGTATGGTCCAGAGTTACCGAGTACAGAGTATGGGTAATGGTGCATGGTGTATGGTTCATAGTGTATGGTGTATATATGGTTCATAGTGTATGGTGTACGGTTCATGGTGTATGGTGTATGGTTCACGTTGCAACACCATACACCATTACACCATACGCCATGAACCATTGAACCATACACCATGCACCATTGAACCATACAACATTACACCATACACCATACACCATAAAATGGTTATGTTTTACCCAACAAGTACTGTATAAATGTTGCAAAATAATTCTCATTTCTTCTCAGTTTTTGTAACCTTCTTTTATCTTATTTTTACAAGTTAGCATTCCAACAAGTGGTGCTTGTGACCCTTATGGACTGCTTGTGGACTGCACATGAACAACAGAATGATTATGAAAGAGTTCTCGGTCGTGTAGCCAAGTTCACTTTTACATTTTAAATTCTCATGGATTCAAATATAGAATAGTCAGCATAAAGATAGACATTTTTCAAATCTGGAATATTTTTTCTAATCCATATTGACCAAATGGAACATAAAAATTTAAACTTTGCATACCGAGTGTTTTAGATTATGTCACATAAACAGAACACTGGTTCAACAATTTGACATACCTAGCACATATATATTAGTCCATATTTCCCGAATGAAACATGTGAAATTCGATTTTTGCATAACCGGCGCATTTTCTTTAGTCCGTAATACCCAAACAGAACACTGAAAAATGTTTGAGACCTGTCACAATAGTTTAGTCAATATTCCTACAAAAAAAAATTAAAAATAAAGATTTGTCATATCCTGCACATTTATTGAGATTTATATTACCCAAACAAAATCCTCTAAAACCGAGATTTTAAAAACCTAAGACATTTATCTTAGTTAATTATTTTAAAGTAGAACAAGAAAAACAGTATACAGTTATTTAATGTGTAGTCAGGCAATAGACCACAATATCTTCCCGAGTTGATTAGAACAGCTGAGTTTTCTATTGCCATTTAAAAACTAGAAGATTAGTGCCACATAATGATTAATCTGATAATCATATTCCAGTACTGGAACTATGTACCTTACCGCAGATGAATATATAGTTTATATTAACAACACTATATCAACAATGTAACTGATTTGTGAATTTAAGAAGTGATATAAATTTGATTATTCAAATAATTTCAAGAATGGAAAATGGTTCTTCAGAAAAATTAAGTGGATTGCAACCACAAACAGGCAGGTTTCGTGTATTTAGCTCCTGTTCCATACATACATGTTTTATATAAAAAAAAATCGTTATATCGACGATGATACTTCCATAATAACAATATTATAAGCTTTAATCTGGAATGACAACAAGCTTTACACGCTATTGTATGTAGATAAGACAACCTGAGATAAAAACTCGATGAACACAAACTTTATCACTATATACTGTTGTCTTATATATTCTAGCTCAAAATGAAGGATAACAATAATATTTCCTGTAATAAATTCTTCGTAACTGGATTTTGCTGTTTTTCCGTCGTCCATCTTTGTATCACTGTGTATATATTTCAGTAACTGTTTATAGTTTGGCTACCTTTATTGAAGATGTTAATAGACGTGTGGTAAGACATCATATTTTCTGTAATAAGTTATTCGTAACTGGATTTTGTTGTTTTTCCCTCGTTAATCTTTGCATCACTGTATATATTTCAGTAATTGTTTATAGTTTGGCTGCCTTTGTTGAAGATGTGAATAAACGTGTGGTAAGACATTATCTTTTCTGAGATGCAATAGGCGGTAAGCGCAGCATTTTGTGTATTCATTGTAACCTTAAATTTCGAGATGATGACATTGGCTCGTTAGAAAAAATATCACAAGATTTATTGAAAATTCTTTGAACCAGTCCATTTCCCCAAATATATTTTATCTCAATGCAATTGATTTTTCCACACTCTTTGTAACACTTACCCATGATAAACAAAGGTGCCATTCAAAAGGCATTTCCAGATTCGAAGATTTCCGAATTTGTTATAATAAGTTATTACTGTACATTAAATTACAGTTTTAAAGGAATTGTTTGCTCCGATTAAAAACAATTGCCCAGTATGCTTGGCTTTTTTATTGGTAATGTATTTGTCACATTCTGAGTTTCTATTTATCAACAGCAAATTTTTGTACCAATCGCCAGGAATTATCTGCTTTTCCACTTGTTTTCATACTCCTACGAAATCGAGTTTCTTAAGGGACTCGTTAAAGTTCATAAAATGAAAAAAATGCTATGTCCTCAATCTTACTTATAGATACATTCATAATGATCTGTTCATTAATAACGCATCTTTTGCTAAATAAACCCCATCAATACATCGTCCAGAATTAGAATCATAACAACTTAAACTACTACAAGTTTTTAACTTATGTCTCGAATTTGACAAAAATTGTCATCTTATTACTACAATTTACGACAAAAGGGACGTCTTTAATTTCAAAATCATCAATTACCCTAAGAGTGGTAGTAATATTCCGACTTTTCCTGCTTAATGAGTGAATGTTTTTGCAGTTAATTCGCTACGCGAGAACTAGAACCAATTATTCAGACTTAAATGAGCATTGTTATCTCCCCATTACTGTCTGAGGTCTTCACCCACGTGATCATCACCAAGAAAAAAAATAAACCGTCTCATACGGTCATAAAAAAGTTCTTGAAATCTATGGTGAAAATTGTTGAAAATTATGGTGTGTCTGTCCGAACCATGATTAAGATTCATGTTTTACTATATTAAGGGATTAATAATTCTTTTAAATGCCTACCAGGACTTTTCAATAGCTTTTATGTTGAGTTGCTACTGCAACCTACCCTGTAATGGAAAGGGAGGTTTGGCGCTCTCTAAAACCTGTTTAATCCAGTGTCTTTTTTTAAATGCCTGTATCAAGTCGGGACCCTTGTGGTTTTCAATATTTGTATTGGTTGTGAACCCTCTTTGTTTGTCCTTCGAATTTTGACTCTTAACAATTACGTTCTTCTTGCGAGTGAGAGGGCGGAGTATCATCATTTTTAGTGAGCTGAAATAAAATGTTACAACATATATAGTTCAATAATTGGCAGCTTTATTTGTTTAAATTTGTTTCGTTTGTCCTACAAGATAAACTTATCCATTCAAGGATAACGAAGCTACACATTAATGCGCAATTTTCTTAAATCGGCTACCGTGGTCAATCGTCAATGTTCGGACATTTATGTGAATCGGAGAAATCACATGCTTTACCCTTGGCTATAGTTACTTTGCGTTACAAAACAAAAAGCTACTTTTTTTTCTCAACAATTGAATTAATTTTTAAAAATGATTTTTTTGCACTAGTTTTACTTACGGTGGATTAAATAATTGGCACCATTTTACAAAAACGCACAAAGAAATCAAACTTTATTGCAAACATACGTATGCCAGCTTTCAAGCCTGCTACACCGGTAGAAGGAATTTCAAACAAAAGTATACTGATAATCTTGATTCCTGTACTGTACAACTATGAGGGCGTTCTGTTCTCTATTACTCTCATAGACATGAGAACATAAACACCCTCTATAAGTGAAACAGTTTTCGTCATCAATGAAAGTATGCTTTTATTTTCACCAAATACCTCAATCCATTTTCGGGATTTTAGATCTACAAAGATTTCTTGTATGTCTCAAGAGTAAAAGAATTGATAACAGGAAACACCCACAATGGCTGAAAATTAATATAACATGCCGCAATCTGCCAGGGAAGTACACAGGAAAGACAAGTATGAGACAAAAGGCAATCGTAGACAACGATAGGAACTCGTGACATCTGGGACTTGGTTACGGTACTAGCAAAAGCCAGCGGTAGGGGAAAACCGGTTTAATGGTACCTAAACCTCCCCTTTTACCTGTCCCGTATCCCTATAGTATTAAAACATACAACTAAAACAAAATACAGGTAGACTACTAACTCCATGACCACAATCTTGAAAGGAGAGAAAAAGATAATAAGTATTTTAAAAGATGGGTCATGGGTGAAAGGGTTGAAGTATAGATAGGGTAATGACATATTTATGCGGGGTAGTCAGGTCATATTATGGAACGTCTTGCCACTAACCATTTAAACTAACTGTGTGGAGAACCATCATGGCGCACGCAATAGAAAGATCCCCTCTATATGCTTAGAGAAAGAAAAGCCTCTTAAGGAGTCATCGAAAGCTAAATTTCATAACCCAAAAAAGTTAACTCCTCTTTTCATATGGAAATCGAAAATCTGCCCACGTAGCACATTCAACCTTAATTTTTGTTCAATAAATTTCTTTGATAAGCTTGTTCCTGTCTTATATAGATCAAATATTGCTCATCGGACGAAGAACTGAGTTTACCACATAACATTAAATGAAGACCTCATGTAAAAAATTAAATTCAATGCGTGGAAAATTCGAATCTTAAAACTCATAAACGGTAATCTAAGAAGAAAACAAAGCAGTCGCCAGTTGAGAGACAGTACAAAAGAACTTGAATAAGTGCCAGTTGAAATCGTTTGCTTGACGCATGATTTAGTTTTTAATTATTTGCTTAATGAAATGGTTCAAAAGTAGATATTTTCTGGTACAGTCATTCGCAGTTTCAAAATTGCCAAGTCACGTGACTGTTAGAAACATAAATATACATACAAATCGCTTATTTTGTTCAAAGTACCTGAAATAATTAATACTTTAATATTTGTTAGCAATCGTTCAAAAGTATCGATGGCAGGCCAGTTAAAAGATCAAATGGATTATTAGAGGAACTCATTCAAACTCAGGTAATTGATATAGGTATTAAAAATTAAGAAATAGATTACCTCAAGCAGGCTCCATGCAAGTTAGAACATGGTCAGACCTTATATTTGTCAACATTATATACCGAGCGATAGCGAAGCGGATCTCAGCACTTGAAACTAGAAATAAAATATGTGAGAAAAACTGCATGCAAACACATGAATCGACATAATCCATAATCGTCATTTAAATAAATATAAGTTAATTATCAGCTTATGAAATTATATAAATTAAATAATCTGTTATAAATTACTCGTGTAATAAATTATACGTCTTTTTCTCTCGCTTAGCTATGCTCAACTCGAGAAAAGACGAAATTCCTGATCTTTAATCTGACCTTATGCAAGATCCTATTACTCTTACTTAATAGTAAGTTCAAGACGACCCCTAGCACCGGTTTGAGCGGCTATGTTATATTTAAATAAAAAACAAAAGCAAAAAAAAACCACACATTTATAATGATATTAACATTAAGAATTAAAATTATCATTATTTATTACATACTTAGTAGAAATTAAAGCGTTTATGCATGATCAATATGACCGGAAGTAAACTGTCCATATTTTAACACCCCGGGAAAATACTAGGTTATTTTTGCTCCTCGTGCATCTCAGACAAAACAAACGACTTCATATTGGCCTGGGCAAATAAACGACTTCCGGTCAATATCGGTCAATATCGGTCTGACATTTCTAAACGTCGGAAGTATGTAATAAAAAGTTTAATACATGTGCATTTCCATATTGACCTGATTATCATCCCTCGACTTCGCCTCGGGGCAATATGGAAATGCCCATGTATAAATCTATATATATAGAGCATTATAAATTTCATATCAATAAAACAGTAATTGCGATGTAACAGTGATTTCAATTTCAGAATTAAAATGAAAATGTCTATTATCGTCATAACTTGATGCGGCTTTTTGGTGGGTTCATTTATTTAAAATATTTATTTTACAGAAAATGCTTGTATAAGAAATATGCCAGGTGTACATATGAGATGATTTGATATTGTACAATTCGTGCATTCGTGCATATGTTCTATTAGATTAAGAGCATAGGATTGTAAACAAAGCCAAAGAAGAGAGTCATATTAAAATGTTATTTTATTTTTTCATATGGAAGAAAAACATAAATTCAATACAAATAATGATAATAATAAACCCTTTTAGTTACTTGCTCTTTTAGCAGATTAACAATGAAATGATACGGAGTGAATGCACATGAGATAAAGTCTGCACACACTCCTGAAAAAAAAAACAAGCAACGAAACAACGATTTTATTGTTGCTCTTCATAATGACGCTTTCAACAAATAAGTTTTGCCAATACCTCATAGTAAGTTCACCGGTTTTAGTGGAGTTTATTGCTTAATTGCTTAACTGGTTAAAAATTTATTTTTCTAGATGGATGACATTTCTTAATTGATAAACACATGCTGTTTACCACGACCAACTCAAATGTCATAGAAATGCAAACAATATAGTCCAATACATACTAAGTATACCGGATCAAAAAAATGTACAATTGAGATAATCTTAAGAATTTAACCAAAATAATAATAATAATAATAATAATAATAATAATAATAATAGAATAAACAAAACAAAACAAAACAAAAACAAAACAAAAACAAAAAACCGCCGCCTTTGGAATTTCAGAATGCTCCAAAGGAAAAGATATGGGGATATTGGTTCTTTGGAAGTATTTTCTTGACAAAATTGATGTAATTTGGGCGAGTCTATCATCTTGATATTGAAGTTAGAAATAAATATACTTCTTGAGGAAATTTATAAGCTGGATGTATCATCAGGTGTTACGGAAGAGAAAGCATGTGCAAACAATTATACAACGATAGGTTGGTTGATACCCTTGCAGTTAACGTTTTCATAGCCAAGTCGATTTGTTTTTTGTCACTTTATATGAAATCTTTAAGAAAACAGATCATGATAGATAAACTGATATCAGCTTTCTTTTAGTGAAACGTTTGAAAGTTATTTAATTACATTTCAGAGTAAAATCCTCTTAGAGCATTGTAAAACCAACTGCTGTAGTAAAGGGAATTATCAGCAATGTTCCTGTGTTTGTAAGTATATAACAATGATAGTCAGTGACCATTCAGAACTTATGAAATGCCATTTTAGGCCACTAAAGTAGGACTGCTATAAGAAAATGCATAATAATAGATTGAAACGCTATATTTGTAGGTTTTCATTTGTCTAAATAGTATTTACTGGAATTTATTCGCAAACGAATACCAGAAAAAGAAGGGAAAAAACTCAAAAATCAAAAAAAAAAAAAATATATCAATTCATATATAAGACAAATTGAGACAACACTATAAAGACGAAACAAATAAACACAAAAACAAGAACGCGATAAAAAAAAGGTCACAGTCCGGTTTTGTCAAAGTCGTTTTTTTTTATTCGGTAATAAACTCTGCATCTTCTCGAAGATGTCTATTCTCATTTGCGAGATAAAAATAGCGATTGAAAATAAACTTAGTTTATACGTTTTTAAGGTAGATGGGTACCCTTATTATATGAGCATTGAAATAAAATAATAAAAAAGGGGGTCACCGTGCTTGTTTTTAAAATAAATGATATCAAAATAATCAAATATTTCTACTAAATATATAGGGAAAAACAGGTATTTGGTTGTTTTCTTTAAAACTATGGCATAGATTTCTTTGTATTTTACTCATATGTTAGCCCTTTGAACATACTTTCAGAAAATATAAAGAAAAATGTGGGTCACTGACTTTGTTTTCCATATAATTTGAGAAATGTGAATTTTCATAGTGATATCTTTGTAAAATATTTTTATCAGATTATCTCCCTTTTTCAAAAATCCTCTTCCTATTTATTTAATTATCAAGTTACCATACCTTGTCTAATAACATAAAGACATGTGAAATCAAGTCCACGTAGGTGCTTTGCATTTTGTATTATGGATATAATATTGATTGATTCATTACAAAAATAAAATATTAGCATATTTAAAAGCAGATAATACCATAACAGCATAAATAGCAAATTCAAAATGGCGGAAGACTACTGATCTACCTTAAGACAGATTTCGCTCTATTGACAAAGTCGCTGTATACACTACACGCACGACAAAAATGGATATTGTCGAGGATATATTCTGGAGATGCGAGAATATTAATTAAGAAAAACCAAAAATTCACCATTTGAAATTCGAAATTATCCAGTTTCTGAAGACTTCCAAAGATATCACTATTGAAATATATGTCCAAATATGAAGATGTTGATGGCACATGGGTGGTCTCTGAATTTTGAGTTCATTTAAGTTTTTAAGATGAAGGTTATCGCAGGATTGTATATGAAGTATTTATCATCTATATGACGGTAATTGAAATCAAATGAATTGGCTGGCTTATTGTTGTTTATCCTTACTATCACCTGGCTTCATACAAATAAAAAACTAATCGGCTAAAAGTCTCGTACTATTAAACCCTATAGGTATCCCTAATGTCTGCTGGACTACTTGGTCACCGAATGCTACATATATGTCATCAATTAATACAATTATACCCACAAAAAAGAATGATTAAACTCCAATGTCATCCAAGGGTAACCACTCTTATTTTGGATGATACAAGATGTTAGGACGGACAAGAAATGCCCAATGCGGATGTTTTTTTTTTCTTTGAGCAAACTTTTTTCAAATTCTGTCCCTGTCTTTGGTCCTCTTTAAAGCCATGATTCGTATTTGAAAAGCACTATTGAAATTATTTTTGTCATAGTCATCAAGGCCAATTAAAAGCAAAGAAAAACCAAAATAAACCATTTTCACCCCTAAATATTTAATGCCGATTTCAAAAAATACATAGCAGGTGAATCTATGATTTATTTCATTAGTTTTATCTATTTACATTCACATGACTCTTTTTTCACCTGAGCAAAAGTGTGAATCCTTATCTTATAAACAAATGAAGGAATATGGAGTAAATGTACATGGGACAAAATCCCTATAAATACGCGGTAAGATTAAGCAAATGGAACAACGCTTTGATTGTTGTTCTCCATCTTGAAGTCACTATGAGGCCTTCAACAAAGAGCAAACGCTTTTACCTCACAGTAAGTTCAAGACGGCCCTAGCACCGGTTTAATCGGAATTCACTTACTGAATGTCGATCAACGCCACATCCATCCCGTTTATTTCATTATTTTTTTTTTTATTTTATACCCACTTTTGAGAGGATGTCCCTCGGAAAGAAAGATTTAAAAAATATTTTCGAAAGTCTATTACCATTTTTAAAACCATAAACATATAATTTTCAAAATTATGTAAGGTTTATGATTTACTACAACGGTTTTAGCGTTTAAAATACTAGTATATAGAAAGTACGCGAAAATATGGAATAAAGAGAGATAACTCTTCATTTGTGCAAAATTAAATTGCTTAGTTTAGGAATTTATTATTTGAACTGAGCCATCCATGTTATACATGTAGTGATAAGAAATTGCCTGTTTTCAAAATTGGGAATGCAACCAACAATTTGTCGGAAACCCATTTACCATATGCCAGCCATAATATAGGATCTGGTTCATTTCTTAATCGATCGCCTCCGAAATGCTCATGCTTACAATATCAAATTACTACTTTATAATTTTTTTACTTAACAGACCCAGCGACAATATCAGATAAAACAACAGATTATATCACTGCTGTTACTGGAAATAGTATCACTATTAGATGTAATGCCACGGGAAATCCCGTTCCGTATGTATCCTGGACACTGAATAGAAGAAGAATTAGTTCTAATGGTAGATTTATTGTTGGATCTGACAGTCTGAGTATTGTCAATTTCACTTCATCCGACATTGGCAATTACACATGTACAGCACGTAATGTTCTTGGACTTGACACACATTCAACTAATGTTGAAACGACATGATACACTGCTACAATGCACGTGTAACTGTAAAACGATTGTTCGATTCCAACATGACATTCAAATTTGTTAAAGTAAATACTTATATAACCATATATGACTGCTGTTACTATCACTCGCAATAACAAAACCAGAAATAATAATATCCCTGCTATACAAAGTTACCTTTTCATGTGTGAAATTATATTATAGTCAATATATGAAGCTTCATAATACTTCGTACATCTGTCATAATTAAGGATGTGGTAAGGTGAGGTTTTTGCAATTGTAAAAGTCATTCGGATTTCTCTAAATTTATCCAGTATTACTATGTAAAATATTTTGCCCCATTACACCCAATTTTCTCGTCATCAAAGTCTTCAGAAGCTCATTTTAAATCAGTCAACAAGATTTGAGTAGATTGTAGATTTTCCTTCTATGTGAAACAATTCACTAATGTGTCCATGCTATACTAAGGTAAAAGTCCAAGAGAGCTTTTCCCGCCATTTTTGTAAATGTGAAAAATATTGAAAGCAGGTCCCATAACCTATCAATATTTTTAGCTGACTCTTTTCCTTTAACAATGCTCTTTCCATTTAGGGTATCTATTTAAAATCGTAGATTTATTTAATTTCACCTTACTACATCCTTAAGGAATCATAAAATCATAAAACCAGAAATTTCTTTTCAATGTTAGATAACAAAATACCGAAGTTACTGTTAATTTGGTTTCTACACATGCGCATTTCGACAACTTACATGTATGTCTCTTTGGTGTAGATCACATCAAAACATTTGGGAGTCCTTAAACCGAAATACTTGTATATGATGATAGAGTAAAAATTCAGCTCAGGACAGAGCTATGAATGAAAACGATAATCCTTAGTTATAAGCATATTACATAAAATTTAGTTATTACAAGTTTAAAAATAAAAAAAATATATATCGGTTTTCCTGTCAGCACCGAGGTACTGACTACTGGGTTGGTGAGTACTTCGTGGACTAACAGTCCACCGGCAGAGGCATAGATCCAGTGGTAATAAATAATAAAATATGTTTTTTAAGTAATCCATCAGACATTTTTACACTCAATTGTGATTAGTTGAAGTTTTTGTTGGGTCAGAGTGTGTAAGTGGGTTACAATCAGGACTCCAGGAATCTGAAAACAGGATATCAGGCGAATTACATCCTATATAAAGCTTATAAGAGAAAATCAAGAATTCACCAAGATGATATGCAGTCCCGAATCTTATACTTAAATACAAATTTAAGCACACCATTAAGAAGCATAATGTCAAATTTAGGTAGATTGAGATGTGTAAATGTTAAAGAAATGTTCTTAAAAATAAATGTTTAACATTACAAATAAAAGAGAAGCTCTTAATAAATCTTGGGTTTGTGAAGCAGAAATTTGAAATTTATAATTACTTTGGTACTTAACACAAAAGTAAAGTTAATTTTTACATCACAAGATTCGATCTTATAGGTAACTGCCAAAAAAATAATTAACACATAGCAGATGATAAATTTTTTCCCATAGAGTCTATTCTATGCGCTGTAGGTCATATTCTATTAGACAAGAATGATATGAGCAAATTTTGTATGACCTTCCAAACATTTTTCCTGTAAAGTTTGGTTGAAATTTGCTAAAATGGTTAAAGTATAGATTCTGAAAATGTGGAAAGCTAACGGTTGAATGACATAGGACGACCCACGCGATATCAATATCTCGCATTTACCCTTCGGAATCAGATGAGCTAACCAGTTAGCGTACCATGTCTTTAATGAAGAATGAAGAATATCTATGACAATTCAGTATGATTTTATAAAAAGAAAAAATGAATCTGAAACAGTCATGTGTTAAACTGATTCTTCCTGGGGAGGTTGTCAATGTATAAACATTGTAATAAAATTAACAACAGGAACATGTTAAAAATAAATTTCAGTTAATCCGGTGTTCGTTTTATTTTATGCTTTGGTATAGTCTTATGTTTTTCAATGTAGCATTGCTTTTTGTTGTTTTTATAGTGTCATTTGTAAACTATGGTCTCCGCTAGAATTTTGGAGTGGACCATTAAATGGTTATTTGAACTTAAATATGTTTTGATAAGGCTAGTTATTTCAGAGATCTTCGATTCGTTAGATCTAGTGTTTATCAATGTTCCCTGCTGGCGGTAAACTTTGATGTGGTGCGGACCTTTTGATAGTATATTGGAAGAAGACCATCCAATAACCATTTTGACCACGGTTGGTTCCAGAGACCTTGATGTTTTTTTTTTGCTTAGGGTCAAATGTTAAACTTTGTTTCCCACCGCCAGGCATATTGGATGAGGTACGGACCTACCAGATATTTTTAGAAGAACTATTTAAAAACTGTTGTCTAATTTTGGTTCTAATTTGAATGAAAATTTAAATGGATCTCATTAATATATTAAAATATCCGCCAGAACTAGAGATAAAGGAAACGACAGAATCCACAACATTTACATCTTATTTGGACTTATTTGGAATTTGACGGAAATAGTCATCTCAGTACTAAAATTAACGATAAAGGAACGATTTTTAATTTCAAAATTATCAATTTCTCTAACACGGACAATAATATTTCAACTTCTGCTACTTAAGGAATGTATGTTTCACAAGTGATTCGTTACTCGAGAGCTTGCATAAATTATACAGACTTTCTAATCAGACAGAGTTATCTAAGTGACCGCCTTATTAATCAAGGCTTAAAAAAATTACATGTCATAAGATCATCAAAAAAGATCTTTAATATATATCAGTCTTGAGGTTTCGGTCCGGACTCTGATTCAAGATCAAAAAAGATCTTTAATATATATCAGTCTTGAGGTTTCGGTCCGGACTCTGATTCAAGTTTTTTTTTACTTAGCACTGGGATGATTATTTCTTTCAACTGTCTACGATCTTTCAAAAGGAAATGATGTTGAGAAACTACCGGACACTACCGCAAGTGAAGGGGAGGTTTGGCATGCCATTAAACCGGTTTAACCCACGATTTCTTTGTAAATGCCTGTACCAAGTCAGGACCAATGCGGTCGACAATTTTTCCCGGAAGTTTCCAACTGATTTGTCTTTTTGTCTCATAGAGTTCGACTCTTGACAACTGTGTTCGGTACAGTTGGGTGCTGACGCAACATTCCACCCAAGTGCACTCCAAAAGCGTTCCTCGCGTGCACTTCGTGTGCACTTGAAAGTGATTCCATGACAGCATAGAGTGAACTTGTGACCACTTTCAAGTGCACTTGAAAAGAAGATGCGATCGCGGGAGCGATCGCAAAGTGCACTTGAAGTGAACTTCGTGGCAGCTTTGGATTGCTCTTAACGATTGGTCACTTCATATCACGTGATATTAATACGACGAAATTATAACTTTAAGCAAAAAGTATGAAAACTCGACGACTTCATTCTCTTTTTAATCTATTTTTGATAATGAATTAAAACCAAAATGCCATTATAAATTATAGCGTTCTTTTGTTTTATTTATACATTCCATGCTTACGTCACATTATATGCTCAATAAATCTTTCCAAAAAGGGTATTTTATTGAGGCATATGTTCATGCTAGAGACATTAAATTTATATGTAATTTAATAATAATAATAATAATAATAATTTTTATTCGAGTGCTTAAATACAAATACATGTACAAGTACAACAAGTAAAACAGATAACATTTAACAATGTATTAAGAACATAAATTAAAACAACCTGAGTATCATAAAAAGATTTACATGAAAGACAATAAATGAAACTAAAAAATTAAGCACTGGAGTCAATCTTGTTGACCATATAAAATGTTTGATATTATATATTAAAACTTATTCTAAGAAATTTATAAGATCTGAAAAAATTATAAAATCATAAAAAAGATGGCTTTTTCAGCACTCTGGATAACCCACAAAAGCTGAAATACAGCTTATTTCAAGTGGGGTCCTTTTACTTAAAAAAAAACTTTCTCGCAATAAAAATTTATGCATCTTTTGTCAAAATGACCTTTAAAGTGGGAGATATTTTTGTCAGCGCTTATTTCAATTCTCACGACACAAAATTTATATGTATGTCTCTAAAAATTACCTTATAAGATTGAAATATTTTACATTTTGGCTTTTTTCCATTCTGGCAATACCAAATTTATACATGTTTTGTCAAAAATGACCACAAAAGTGGGAGGTATTCACAGTGGAGATATTATATGTTGGTGCTTATTTTGATTGTCGCGAAATATCATTTATATGTTTTTTCCCGCAAAATTACCTCATAAGATTGATCGATATATTTTGCATTCAAGCTTTGTTCCCCGATCACGATACCAAATTAATATTTTTTTTCAAAAATGCACTCAAACATTGGAGATATTATATGTTGGTGCTTATTTTAATTGTCGCGACACAACTTTTATATGTATTTTTTCCCACATTACCTTATAAGACTGAAATATTTTGCATTTTAGCTATTTTCCTTTCTCTCGATACCAAATTTATGCATCTTTTGTCAAAAATAAATCCAAAAAGGGAGATATTATATGTTGGTGCTTATTTCAATTGTCGCGACACAACATTTTTATGTATTTTTCCCTAAATTACCTTGTAAGACTGAAATATTTTGCATTTTAGCTTTTTGCCTTTCTTGCGATACCAAACTGTTGCATCTTTTGTCAAAAATGAATCCAAAAGTGGGAGATATTATATGTTGGTGCTTATTTCAATTGTCGCGACAAAACATTTATATGTATTTTCCCCAATACTACCTTATAAGATTGGAATATTTTGCATTTTAGTTTTTTTCCTTTCTCACGATACTAAAATTATACATCTTTTGTTAAAAATGACCTCAGAAGTGGGAGATATTATATGTCGGTGCTTATTTCAATTGTCGCGACAGAACATTTATATGTATTTTTTCCCAATATTACCTCGTAAGATTGAAGATTGAAATATTTTCCATTTCAGCTTTTTTCCTTTCTCGCGATACTAAATTTCTACATCTTTTATGTCGGTGCTTATTTCAATTGTCGCGACAGAACATTATAAGTATTTTTCCAAAATTACTTTATAAGACTGAAATATTTTGCATTTTAGCTGTTCTCTTTTGCAATACCAAATTTATGCATCTTTTGTCAAAAATGAATCCAAAAGTGGGAGATATTATATGTTGGTGCTTATTTCAATTGTCGCGACACAACATTTATAAGTATTTTTCCCAATATCACCTTATAAGATTGAAATATTTTGCATTTTAGCTTTTTTCCTTTCTCGCGATACTAAATTTATTCATCTTTTGTTAAAAATGACCTCAAAAATGGGAGATGTTATATGTCGATGCTTATTTCAATTGTCACGACACAACATTAATATGTATTTTTCCCAATATTACCTTATAAGATTGAAATATTTTGCATTTTAGCTTTTTCCTTTCTCGCGATACTAAATTTATACATCTTTTGTTAAAAATGACCTCTAAAGTGGGAGATATTATATGTCGATGCTTATTTCAATTGTCGCGACACAACATTTATAAGTATTTTTTTCCAAAATTACCTTATAAGACTGAAATATTTTGCATTTTAGCTGTTTTCTTTTTCAATACCAAATTTATGCATCTTTTGTCAAAAATGAATCCAAAAGTGGGAGATATTATATGTTGGTGCTTATTTCACTTGTCGCCACACAACATTTATATGTAATTTTTCCAATATAACCTTATAAGATTTAAATGTTTTGAATTTTTGCTTTTTTCCTTTCTCGCGATACTAAATTTATACATCTTTTGTTAAAAATGACCTCAAAAGTGGGAGATATTACAGTCCCTGGACCAGTCAACATTCCCATTTTTGCGATCCGTCACGAGTCATCGATCCGTCACCGATCAGTCATGATTCAAAAGGCATCCGTCAGACCATTCATCAGTCAGCAGTCATCCGTCAGGAGTCATCGTTCCTAAACCACAGGTTGTTTGTACTCGTCATCCGTCATCAGCATTCAGCCAATCAGATTGCATTATTCATCCGTCACCCGTCATTTTTTATTTCAGTTCAGGTTAATTAAAATATAGGAATGCTAGTGTTTTTGTAGTGATAATAAATCGGCGTGCGAATGCCGAGAGAAAAAGAAAAAAAATATGGAACATAGAATAAGAATTAATCAATTTTTCTTAATTATACTTTGAAATTCTATTTCAATAAAAAATCTGTGAATTTTTATCTATAAATTTAATGACACATTAAACGGGAAATGAAATGAATATTAGGAAGATCTATTAGTAACTTTTATCAATTTTTTTTTTCATTTTTATGAAATTTTTCACACAATAATGTGTAAAGGGAAAGTTAAGCAATGATCGGTGTCTATGTAATGACTAAAATGAAGATTCATAAGTAATTTTTTATCCCACTTCTTCATTGTCATGGAATTTTGGAAAATAATGTGTAAAGGGAAAGTTTCGCACTGACCGGTATATATTTAGGGACCGACCATTTAACCTGAAAAGGGGGGGTGTTATGGTTTTTTTTTCTGGACAGAAAATTTGTTTTTGCGCTTCGCGCGAAACAAATTGTTTATTTTTTGCACGCATCAACAAAATATTTTTTTTCAAAATTTAACATTATTTTTTTGGGTAGAAAGCCTCATTCAGAAATTTTTTTTTTCATCATTTTGGCAGCCAAAATATTTTTTTCAAATAAAATCAGATCCAAAATATTTTTTTAGAAAAAAACCATAGCCCTCCCCCCCCCCCCCCNCATTTTTTCATTTTCATGGAATTTTGAACAAAATAATGTGTAAAAGGAAAGTTTCGCACTGACCGGTATATATTTAATGACTAAAATGAAGATTTATCAGTAATTTTTTTGGTCCCATTTTTTCATTTTGATTGAATTTTGAACAAAATAATGTGGAAAATGAAAGTTCGCACTGATCAGTGTCTATGTAATGACTATAATGAAGATTCATAAGGAATTTTTTATCCCATTTTTTTCATTTTCATGAAATTTTGAACAAAATAATGTGTAAAAGGAAAGTTTTGCACTGACCGGTATACATGTAATGACTAAAATGAAAATTTATCATTAATTTTTTTATCACATTTTTTCATTCTCATGGAATTTTGAACAAAATAATGTGTAAAAGGAAAGTTTCGCACTGACCGGTATCTATGTAATGACTAAAATGAAGATTCATAAGTATTTTTTCATCCCATTTTTTCATTTTCATGGAATTTTGAACAAAATAATGCGTAAAAGGAAAGTTTCACACTGACCGGTATATATTTAATGACTAAAATGAACATTTATCAGTAATTTTTTTATCACCTTTTTTCATTTTCATGGAATTTTGAACAAAATAATGTGTAAAAGGAAAGTTTCACACTGACCGGTATATATTTAATGACTAAAATGAAGATTTATCAGTAATTTTTTTTTTCACATTTTTTCATTTTCATGGAATTTTGAACAAAATCGCGTGCAAAAGGAAAGTTTCGCACTGACCGGTGTCTATGTAATGACTA
>MJUU01071330.1:2598-19318 GCA_002080025.1 Modiolus philippinarum
TGTTCTATAAATGGCTTAAAAAAATTTCGGGAAAACTACGCTATTTCTTTTTTGTCAAGAGCAAATTACTCTCAAAACTCGCCATATTCACACAGAATTATAAAGAGTCTCGCTGCGGTTAAACCGGGATGCGGGGTTGGCTTTGTTGTAAACGGAAAGCGGGACAGCATTTTAGTGAGCGGGAAAGGGATAATCGAAAATCAACATGCACGGGGAAACGGGAAATGATGTCGGAACCGGGAAAAGGTTGCTTTTAAAGAGTGTAAAATATTTCCCGTCCCATTAATGCACCTGATGACTATAAAATTCCCGTGTATTGACATTATTGAACGAAAATTTCAGGCTACCGTAATTTTAAACATTGGTTGGCGAGACCAGTATGATTTTAGAGACGTCGGGATTTTCCATTTTTCAAATTCGGGAAATTAGATAACTCCAATTTGCAGATCACGAATTGAGAATGAAAATACCTAGCCCTGCTAGACCAGGGGGTGGTTTGGGGGTCGTGTCGTGTCGCCGATTTGTACCATACTATGCAATGTTGTATAACTAGATTCAAACCACAAAAAGAACCCTATTTAGGGATTAAGTTGGTGCAATTTAACAAGTAACCAGTGGGAAACTTCATACAGCCATGCCGAGCTTTCCCAAGCAAAGGGATCGCTTTTCCAATTATTCAGCGATTTCAACTAAAAATTGAAACTGCGTTATCAAGCTGATATACATTTGTCATAAACTTTCGTGCATAGAAATGGGAACATTTAAAGAAAGAACATAAAATATAACAAATTGAGTTTTAGAAACAACAATATAAAATATAAAAACTGCAGAAGTCGGGATGAAATAGGAACATTTAAAGAAAGAATATAAAATATGATGAATCAATATCCTAGAATCTACAATATAAAATATAGAAAATGCAGAATTATGGATAAGGAAAGTGAAAACAATAAAAAGAGAAGATAAAATTTACAGCATAGAATTTCTCTGGTGGCGGAAATACCCCTCCATACGTTATAGGGTCATCATATATCAAAGACAATTTTTCTATATGATGCAACAAAATGCAATTTTTAAGACGGTGAGATAAAAAAGCCTTTCCATCTAAGTGGGTGAAATAAAAAAGCCTTTCCATTTAAGTGAGAATGAAGCCGGAAAACTTGAAGGGTTCATGATTGGAAGCGGTAATAGACTTCACTGAATACTGCTTAACTCCAACAACGGTTGTGACACGGGAAACACTGAAAAAAAATCACCCTGGATCGGGAAACAGGTTTTTTTAAGAATCTTTGTTAAAGTGAGTGGGACCCGGAGCCATAGTATTGGAGCCCGGAGCCCTGGTTTGGAGCTCTGAAATATAGTGTTGGGGCCCGGTGCCCTTTTGTTGGAGCCCTGAAACATAGTGTTGGCGCCCAGTGCCCTTTTGTTGGAGCCCGGAACCCTAGTGTTGGAGCCCGGAACCCTAGTGTTGGAGCCCAGAGTTCTAGTGCTTGGGCTCGGAGCCCAAGTGTTGGAGCCCGGAGGCAACAAAGAATGAAGTATTAATATCGAGAAGGACCAATTGAAAAAAAATAATGAATAAATACATAAATAAGTAAATAAAATCAATATACAAAGGGGGAAAAGGGAATTAGTAAGACAAATATCTGTCTTAATCTAATGGTGACCTACAACCACCACCCCCACAAAGATTAGATTTATATCTCGTCACATATTCACAATTTTTCACTCTTCTTGATTCCTATCAAAAAGAACAATGAGGAGCTAGAGTGTTATAATTTCAGTTGAAAAATATTGAATAAAATGTGAAATGATATGAAGTAAGTGTGCATTAGACAAATATTTTATGAATACATGATAGAATCAAGCAATGGAACAACGTTTTTGTTGATGTTCTTCTTCTTAAAGTTACCACGAGACCTTCAACAATGAGCTGTGCTCATACCTCATGAACGGCCCCTTGCACCTGTTTGAGCTGAAATTATTACTAGTACATGATTTCGAACAAAGCTACATCTATGTCTTTTGATGCCGGATTTCAGGAAACATAAAAATAACTGGCAACCACTGTTATTCGGTTTCCTGACAAAAAGGCTAAAGGTTTGCGCCTGTCCTTAGTCCAGAAATTTATTAAGCCTTTGTGTGTCTTGTCTGTTTTCTAGTTAGTTTACTTTATGTCTATAGGAGTCTAGGATGATATTTATTTCGCTGAACTTGATTACTCTTTATTTAGGGGCTGACTTCGACCTGCCGTTGGGTGTGGGGTTTCCTCACCGCTCATTGAAGATCTTATGGTGGCTTTGAGTTGTTATTACTTCCGATTGGGTCTTTGTCTCTTTGACACATTCTCCGTTTCCCTTCTTTTTTCTAAGCATGGAATAGTAACATTTGTAGTTTCCATACACCCCCCCCCCCAAAAAAAAATGCTTGTAATTGAGCCTTCTTATTATTATATCTTAATTAGTACATACTTCTTGTATTGTACATCTAAAGCTACAAAATAAAGAAATTTTAGTTACATTTTTATCCTTAGTGCTCTAGCAATCATAGTTAACAAATGAATCTGAAATTTCGATTTTTTTTATTAATTTTATTTGAAAAAAAGATTAAAGCATATCTAAAATAATAAATTTTGTTGTTTCCGTTATTACATACCCACTGAAATGTAAGGCCGAATCGACTTAAGGTAGTACGAGTGTCAGAAATTTTGAAAATATGATTCGTGTGCAAACAATAACTCTGTTTGAATGGATAAAACCCAAGAATATCGAATGCTCAAACTCCCTTTATTATTTTCCTCTTCTTATACAAAAACAAAATCAACTTACAAATCAAATGTGTGTTTGGAGACAAATACAAGTAATTTTACATGAAGGTAAATATCTTTATTCTGCAGTTTTGCTCGTTTTCAAGAGCCGTTGACATTTTACTTTTGCACTTATTATGATGAACTGTAATTAAGGTCTTTCCCACTTTGGTTGAAAGACCGTCTTGTATTTCTTCTTCTGATTAATATTATTATTATTACTATTATTATTATTATTATTTTTATTCTTTTTTTTCTTTCAACATTTGCCGAAAAGTCTTAAGAGATATCACTTTGGTACTTTGTACCATTATTCAGAAATAGCAGGGTTTGACCAGACTGACCCTGTGAACCCGATCTGTTTTTAGGAACAGAGTTAGATTATCAAACATGGTAAACCTTGTTAGCAGATAAACTCGGAAACCATAATAGATAGCTGATAAAGTGTAAATAGAAAAATGTTCGTTAGGTCATGACAAAAATCCATTACATTTGGTCCGAAATTGTCCGATGGACCATTCTTGAGTTATCCCCCCGCAAAATGTGATTCTTCCTTAACAATGATTTTCTCCCAAACCGAAAGTGATAGACACATGAGACCTACGCCATTGCTCTTGGTTCCCCATGGGCTATTTGAAAAGGTCAAGGTCAAAGGTCATCTGTGACCTTAATTTTGACCTCTAGACTTGTAAGCTGGTGAACTCGGAAACCGTAACAGAAAACTGATTAAATATAATGGAAAAAATGTGTGTCTTGTTGAAACCTAAAATTGCTACATTGGGTTCAAAATCATTGGACCAACCGTTTTGGACCTATGGGCCAAAAACCGATTTTCGATGTATAAATAAGAGGTTTTTTGCCGATAGCTCAAATACCATTGAAGACACAAACGTATATTCATACAAAAAATGTTTAGGTAGACTTGACCTTCAAAATGACGTCAAGGTCAAATGTCAAGGTCACATTAAAGAATTGTATTTCACGTTAAAGAGTATATAAATGTACATATTAAGCTTAGAATGTTGGTTTTCCCTATGAATCAATAATGAGAACATTCTGAAGCAACTTTGGGAAAGACCTATCAATTGTTCTTCGAAAGATTGACGTACTAGTATATTACTAATTTAAAAAAAATCATTGTCACTTCCATTTATAAATTAATCATATTTTTCTATTAATTAATAAATGACATTTTTTTTATATACTAGGTAAATTTAGCATACGTTCGCTAGCAATATTTGTTGTGCTATTTTTCCTGGTGGCTTGTTGGACGTATGGTGCCAGTGTACCAAGTGGTTTGTTTGTCCCAAGTTTACTTTGTGGGGCAGCGTATGGACGTCTTGTTGCCACTGTTCTAGTCGAGTGAGTTAAAATTACCAATATTGATATACTGTATGTATCAAATGGGGGTCATAGGGGCAATAGGGGCAAAATCAGAATGTTTAGGTGACTTTAAAAAAAAATCACTTTTGCATCTTCCGTTTGTTAACTGTTCAGCAATTACACAGTATTTCAGTGTAAACCATTCTTTACAAACGAACATAAGTACAAGCTAGGTCAACTCGATTATAAATTAATAATTTCGTCAAAAGAATGTTGAAAATAAATTAAACATAATCTTTTATCTATTTTTCTTTTTCAGTTGTGCTTAAATAATCAGATAATTCATTTAGAGATCTCCAAGCACATCCGTAATTATCAAAACAAAAGCATCATTCGAATACATCAAGCAGATCAAAATTAAAGTACCGAAGTTATTGTGAATTTAGTTTATGCTTATGTTTCTTTAGTGGAGATCAAACTTATTCAAACGTTCAAATTGAAACGTTATAATTTTATGTAAAAATGTTACTCCCTCTTGGTAATCTCAAACCATTTTAGCAATTAAAGAACATTGTACAATCTTGCTTATGGATTTAAAAACTTTATTACTTCGGGTGTTCATAGCTCACATTGGGGAATCTCACGGAAGAGCCAAATGTTTACCATGATCATGACTTCAACCCAAGTTGTGAAAAAATTTTAATGTCGACTTTCTAATGGATGAAGAGTACTTTTTTAGGTACCTTTGTTAATACAAATTTTGACCTTGACCTTGGTTTTAGAAAGAAAAATGTTCCACTTTTTACATTTATTTACCTATATACTTCATATTTAGTTTATGACTTTCTTATTATGAAAGAATTTTGAAGCTACCATTATTTGTAGAAAGTGACCTTGACCTTCTCCGAGAGCATTTTTTATATAAACGTTTACTTGTCCATACTTTTAAGTCAAGATTGTTCAACTTTATCCAGCATTCTAGGATAGGATACTAAATAACTAGTAACTAAATTTATTTTCAATGTAAGTTCATTCGTTTCCTAAGTTATTTGAGTACCCTGAATATTAAAATTGTATCATTTGAAATCTCTTGAATAATTGCAAAAGCAATTGAAATTTTTCCCGCATTAATTTTATTTTATGTCCAACTGGTTTTTTGGGTACAAATAACCATATAAAATGATTAATAAATCTATGCAATCGACCCTTTTCTATATAACCCTTTCTTTATAAGCCGATTCCTTCAATATTATCTTGGCTAAACTTAGCTTGTACCACCTGGTACAAGACGGAAAAGTAAAAGGCAACGTCACTGGCGTTGGTTAGGGACGTCGGATATTAAGCAAAGCTTAAAGGGTGAATAAATCAAAGTTTGTGATAATGAATGTGAGAAAATTCATCAAACACCGCCGTTGAAAATAAATGCAAGTTTTGGAAATCACAGACACCCTCGGGTACGATTTCAATGGTTTTCTGACTCGGTAAGCCTTGTCAGGGAAATATTGAAATCTTACCCTTTGGTATCTGAGAATTCTCGATCTTGCACTTTCAGCGGTGTTTGAATATATAATCTTCTAACTGAAACTTATTACCTCCTCATTTTCAGACATATATAACATGATTCAATTTAAGCCATATTCTTTGATTCATACTTTTGTATTTCTACTAGCTCAGCATGTGTTGTTAATGACTTGTTCTATATTTATTTCAGTGTTCTAGGTTATGGTAATCATTCAATTTATTCCGGAACGTTCGCCCTGATAGGTGCTGCTTCATTCCTAGGAGGTGTTGTTCGGATGACAATTAGTCTGACTGTGATATTAATTGAATCGACCAATGAAATAAGTTATGGTCTGCCTCTTATGTTAGTACTAATGGTAATGTTACATTGCATATTTATTTCATTTCTTAACGAGATCCATGTTTGATGATCATTATATTGATATGCGGAAAGTCATTATCGTTAAATAATATCAATTTTCAAGGCTCATTTCAAAATTATAATGATACTTATATAAGTAACAGAGAATCCATTGTTGTAATTCAAATTTCTAATTACTCGTAACTGATACGCAACTTGAAACCAACACTTTGCTTATATTTGTTTAGGTTTAGTTTCAAAGACATCGAAAAACTAAATGAATATGGAGTTAATTTACTAGACATAAAATGAATTTATTTTCGCGACCACACATATTCACTCATATTTAAACAGATCATTATATCGTATGTATATTTCTTCATTTCCAACAGGAAAATTGTTTTTTCATCTAATTGAAAAACATTTTACAAATATATTAAATCCAACGACTGAAAATGAAATTACATTATGAACTTAAGATACGTCACTGAATTGTCTTTTTTAACTTTGTTTTAGAAATTTAACCGCTAAAATGTAATTGTTTTGTAGACTGATCTAGCAATGTCTTTAGGAATATTTTGTTCTGATTTTCAATAAACATTAGGGAAAAAGGACAAGGTGCGATAAGGGGTTGATTTTGCACAAGATTCCAGTGAATTTCTAAGTTGCACCTCAAGATTTTATTTCGTGTTCGTTTCAAAGTTGAGATCCCATTTATAGAAAAAAATACAAAAGTTAGAACCAGTGACGTCACAATGGGTACAGTTCTGACGTCATAAAAAGGCTACCTTTGAGAATTTTCATAGAAATATATCAAATTTGGCAGATTTTTGTACAGTTTTCCAAAATATCGAGCACATTCAAGAACCAATTAGATAATTTACCAACTTATTGGTACAAATGAATTGAACCTCTCATATAAATATTTTTGTGGTTCTTGCATGTGCTCTATATTTCCTATACAGAAAAAGAAGTCAAAATTGGTCAAATTTGTAATTTTTTGGAAAAAATCTTCAATTTATCCCTTCTTCTACACTCTAAAACTCAGTAATTATACATCAATATTTAAGAACTGTTACTGTTTACTGAAAGCCATACCCAAAGAATATTTCAATGAGAAAATTCTGTGAATTTTATCAAATTTATTTTTCAGGCCAAGTAAGGCCCTTTCCGCCCCTACTCCTTTGTGAACTAAAATCACCGAGCCCTATCTCAGTTTTGGCAAACTCAAAAGCCTCCAAAAGTATTGTTCCATAATGATAAGCATATGTCTTGCACAATTGAATAGTGTTGGTTTTATACTGCCCTTTTCATGTATTGAGAACTTATATTGTAGCTGTATTTCCGATATTATTAAGTTATTTGAATAATATTTCAAGTGTTATTGTGATTCTGACCTGTGATTGTACATTTCGGTCATTGTTATTTTTCCAGTTGTTTTCTCTATTATTTGGGCGTTTCGAACCCTATTTTTAATAAGCGGTCGGTCGCATCAGTCAAAACAAACTTCCAAAAATAACTTCATTACCGTTTAATCATAAAAAAAATAACGAAAAATCAAGGGAGGCTTGATTTCCCACCATTAAGTGAAGTAACCAATAGATATGTTTTGCTCAAAATCATCTGTTGCTATATTGGTCTAACAGTCTGAAACTTCCTTTTCAAATTCTTAAAATTGAAAGCATGAAGAGAGACCAACCACAAAGAAGTTAAATGCTTGTAATGTACTATATTCATGTTGCCTGTGATTTATTTCTCTTTCGCATTTGGTGGTATTAACATGTGAAAGGTAAATAAAATAGAATAAAATTAATCAACAACAGTATTATAATGTAAATTGTTGAAGTGAGTGTTGGACAGTATATATGTATTCTACTGCAGGCATATCCAAAACACAATTAAGCTTACAAATAAGCCAACAAAATCACCAAAAAGTGGCCAGATTATTTCTGATTTTTTTGTAAATTTAATAATTTTTAAATTAAGTAAATTTTAAATCATTTAATTTTTGAGAAGTTTCAATTTAGTGAACATCAATAATGACTACCGAAATGCCTTAGTTTCTTCATCCTATTAAATTCTAACTTAAAAGGCAACTCCACCAAATCATCTAACAGGTTTATTGCCATGTTAAAATTTGTGAAATGTATAGATGTGTTCCCTGTGCTTTGATTTACCTACTTTTTTTAACCATCAGGTTGCAAAATGGTCAGGAGACCTGTTCAATGAAGGACTTTATGATATACATATTCATCTGAAGGGCGTTCCTTTGTTGGAATGGGAGGCTCCAGAAAAAACAGAAAAGTAAAGTATATTTACTTGCAGACAGTCATATCTTTTTATTTATTTTTTATTGTATTGTGATCTTAGAATTGGAGACGGTTGCAGTTATGTTTGAAATGAAAATGATGCAAAAGCTTGCAGTTTCAACCACTTGTAAATTTAAACCTTATAAAAAGAAAATATATTTACGTCCACCTTAAACTTGCAAAACGTGTATGTGGTTGTTTCAGTTATATTTTAAAACAATAATGTAGTGCTGTATGTGCACGAGAACGTCATCACTGATATATGTGTTGAAAAAAATCAGTGAGAACCGAACCGTCAGTCCAAAATGAACAATTCAATGACATGGCAACACCGGAAAACAATGATACAAAGACATAACATGAGAAAGGCACAAAAGAAGAAAACTGAAAACACACACATATACAAAAATGAACAATTCGGACCCAATAAAAAAATCATTGGTGAAATCGGGTGCATCGAAAGAGTAAGCATCTTCTGCTTCTTATATGACAACCGCCATATTGAACATGTCAGTTCTAGTAGAAAAGTAAGATGCGGTAGAAGAAAACAAACTTTAGTGGCAAAGACAAAGAAATGTTGTCATCGGGAAAACATATATCCTACAGCGGTACACAAGATAGGGATGTCGATCGTTAAACTTCTGCAGTGAAAGTACATTCTAACATCTTGTCTTTCAAACTTGAAAATACTCCCCTTAATCGGCAAACGAATACTGAACATGGAAAATCAAGAATCAATCATAAAGTAAGTGAGAACCGAACCGTCAGTCAAGATCGTGATGTTGGCCGTAAAACTTCTGTAGTGATGACTTTAAGTTTTTGGTAACGTACCCTTGCTTAAGTAGTCTATTTGTAAGCAACTGAGCTTTATCAAGGAAGTCGCTGTATCGACCACAAGCCCTTGAATAGCGAATGAGTTGTGAGATGTGAACTCCAAATGCTGGTGCTTTTGGAATGTTGCCACAAAGAAAAGGGAAGTTTGCTATTGGAAAAGTGAAGTCATCGCGTTTATTATACAACCTAGTTTGTAATGTACCTCAATTTCAAGATGAAGGTCAAGGAACGAGGCCGATGTGGAAGTATCTGTAGTATCTTTAATCTCAAGCTCTTTGGATAAATGAGATGAAGAAAATCAGCAAAGCGAGGGTTGTTTATTAATAAAATATCATCTATATAACGGAAGCTGAAATAAAAGGACTGGGCCAGTTTTTTAGCTCACCTGGCGTATGCCAGGGTGAGCTTTTGTCATCACTTTGCGTCCGTCGTCCGTCCATCCGTCGTCCGTCCGTCCGTCCGTCCGGCGTAAACTTTTCATTCAAAGATCTTTTCCTCTGAAACTACCGGGCCAAATGAAACCAAACTTGGACACAATAGTCCTTGGGTGGTCCCCTACAAAAAGATGTTTTTCAGGTCCGTGCGATATCCAAGATGGCCACCAGTGGGAAACATAGTTTTAACATTGGACCCTATGGGAAAACCCATTCAAAGATCTTCTTCTCTGAAACTACTGAACCAATTAGCACCAAACTTGAACACAATATTCCTTTCGTGGTCCCTTACAAAAAGGTGTTTTTCAGGTCTGTGCGATATCAAAGATGGCCGCCAGCGGGAAACATAGCTTTAACATTACACCCTATGGGAAAACAATTTCAAAGATCTTCTTCTCTGAAACTATTGAGCCAATTGGCACTAAACTTGGCCACAATAGTCCTTTGGTGGTCCCTTACGAAAAAGGTGTTTTTCAGGTCCACTCGATATCCAAGATGGCCGCTAGCGGGAAACATAGTTTTAACATTGGACTCTATGGGAAAACACATTCAAAGATCTTTTTCTCTGAAACTACTGATCCAATAGGCACCAAACTTGACCGCAGTAGTCCTTTGGTTGTCCCTTACAAAACAGGTGTTTTTCAGGTCTGCAGGATATCCAAGATGGCCGCCAGCGGGAAACATAGTTTTAACATTGGACCCTATGGGAAAACACATTCAAAGATCTTCTTCTCTGAAACTACTGAGCCAATTGACACCAAACTTGGTCATAAAAGTCCTTTGGTGGTCCCTTACAAAAAGTTTTTTTTCAGGTCTGTGCGATATCCAAGATGGCCGCCAGCGGGAAACATAGTTTTAACATTGGACCCAATGGGAAAACACATTCAAAGATTTTCTTCTCTGAAACTACTGAGCCAATTGGCACCAAACTTGGCCACAATAGTGCTTTAGTGGTCCCTTACAAAAAGGTGTTTTCAGGTCTGCGCGATATCCAAGATGGCTGCCAGTGGGAAACACAGTTTTAACATTGGACCCAATGGGAAAACAATTTCAAAGATCTTCTTCTCTGAAACTACTGAAGCAATTGGCACCAAACTTGGCCACAATAGTCCAATGGTGGTCCCTTACAAGAAAGGTGTTTTTCAGGTCCACTTGATATCCAAGATGGCCGCCAGCGGGAAACATAGTTTTAACATTGGACTCTATGGGAAAACACATTCAAAGATCTTCTCTGAAACTACTGAGCCAGTTGGCACCAAACTTGGCCGCAACAGTCCATTGGTGGTCCCTTACAAGAAAGTTTTTTTTTTCAGGTCTGCAGGATATCCAAGATGGCCGCCAGCGGGAAACATAGTTTTAACATTGGACCCTATGGGGAAACAAATTCAAAGATCTTCTTCTCTGAAACTACTGAGCCAATTGGCACCAAACTTGGCCACAATAGTCCTTTGGTGGTCCCTTACAAAAAAGGTATTTTTCAGGTCTGCGGGATATCCAAGATGGCCGCCAGCAGGAAACATAGTTTTAACATTGGACCCTATGGGGAAACACATTCAAAGATTTTCTTCTCTGAAACTACTGAGCCAACGGAACCAAACTTGGTCAAAAGTCTTTATATGGACCCCTGAAAAGAAAAATGTTTTTTTTTCAGGTTACCACTTTATCCAAGATGGCTGCCAGCAGGGAACATAGTTTAACATTGGACCCCCACGGGGAACACTTCTCCCCTTAAACTAATAGGGCATATTGGAACTATAGTTTAATTATATACATGTATATTGGCTCTTCAATATAAAATGTCTATGTTAATCAAGGACCAGGTGAGCGATACAGGCTCTTGAGAGCTTCTTGTTTGTCTTTATTTTTAAGAAGCCCTTCAATGAATTCTGCCTCATAAGAGTTGAGAAACTGATCGGCTAAAATAGGTGCACAGTTTGTGCCTATTGGAATTCCGATGGTCTGTTGAAAAACAAATCCTCCAAACTGGACAAATATATTGTCAATCAGAAACTCTATCATTTTAATCACTTCTTCCTCCGTGTAATTTTTCTGTGATTCGGAGTCGTATTTCTCAAAGTATGCTTGTTCTCTGCCTATGACAATATACTTATATCTTCGTTCGCCGTTCTTACGGGAGAAACATCTATGAATTATGTCTTTTAGTCGAGATTTCAGTAATTCATGAGGAATGGTAGCATAAAGTGTGGAGAAGTCAAAAGTTTTAATGCTGTTACAATGCGATAATGATCTTGATTTTAGGATGTCAAGCAGATCTTCAGAGTTTTTTTAATATCCACATTTCATTTACAACACTTCTTGAGAAGCTAGTATCACAGTATTTTTGAAGGCCCTCTTTCACGGCTGTCAAGATGGAGGTTAAAAGCTTAGAAAGAGGTTTTGTGGAACATTTTACAGATCTAGCGATGTACCGTTGTTTGTATGGGCATTTATGTATTTTTGGTACCCAGTACAAGGAAGGGAGATCGGTGTCTTCCTCTTTGCTTGATATCCCAAAGGAAAGCAAAACAGATTTATGGTTCTGTAATATCTCCTCCTTAGACAGAGTAGTAGCTGTGTAGGTTGGATTGACCTGGGAGTTACCAATGCCTAGTTCCTTCTTTAAACAGAGGAAATTCAGAGGAAACTACAGTTGAGGGAGTGTGAGCGTCGGATACTTTCTAATTAGAATTAAAATGCTGACCCTTCGTTTTGAAGAGCTTTGGTAATAGAACGATATGAGCGAAAAAATTTGAAGATCCATGTAAGAATGTCTATCAGCTGTTTACATGCCTTAAAATATTCGAAAATATAATTGGAAGTCTATAAAATTTTATACGTTGTCTATTTTATGCATTTTAAAGTGACCTATGATTAAAAAAATATGATACATGTGCAAAACATTAACCCTCCTTGAATGGATGAAAGCAAGGATATCGATGCTTCTAAAATCTGACGCTCATACTCCCTTAAGACATAAGGTAAAACAAATAAACAAAAGTGTTAAAGAGCTCGACACAACTAAAATAATAGCAATGCGAATCTTAGAGGTATTATCAGGTGTTCAGAAGGAGATTTGGTGAAATAAAGCGATTTAGTTGGTATATTGACGATGTTTCAGCGATAATTTATAACAATAACTTACACCTAAAAAACATTTTGTCTGGCGCAATGTTTTTAGGGGAATACTTACAAAGTTGCGTCATGTGTGCTTCAAGCTGTGATTCTGTACTGAAGAAACATAAGTTGTCGAAATAGCCGTTTGCAAAAAATAAAACGATTTTTAGTTACTTAGGTATTTTGATATTCATTCATAAAATATACATATCCTATTATTTATAATATTAGATTTTTGTTTTGCTTTTCATAAGCAGATAAATGTATTAAAATCAGTACAAGGTAACGACAAACTGGTCCGATATCAGTCGACTTTTGCACATATAGTTTTTATGTACAGATAGTAACCAGGTCAAGGCCAGGGACTGCAAAGGCCGATAATTTGCAGTGGTTACTAGTGCAAATAAATCTTAGTGTAACTGAAGATTAAATGGGGCTGATTTAATTTTGCTTTCTTCTTTATTTAAGATTTTTCATATGTCGACTGAATTCGCTTAACTCGTATTATTTCATGTGTCAACCTTAACCAATTTATTAAAATGTCTACTCCATAGAATTTAATTTAATGCTCTTCACAGAAGTTTTCAACTATATAATTTAATTTAATACTCTTCACGTAAGTTTTCAACTATATAATTTAATTTAATACTCTTCACGTAAGTATTCAACTATATAATTTAATTTAATACTCTTCACGTAAGTTTTCAACTATATAATTTAATTTAATGCTCTTCACGTAAGTTTTCAACTATATTTTTATATATTGAGATATATTGGAGAGAAATATGAGACCTAAGGAGAAGCATTTTATTTTTGTTCCATCGGATTTAATTATTTTCATTTTGGATGCTTCTTTATGTTAGTTGCTATATATAGAATAATACATGGGTAAATCCGTATTACATGCTGTATCAACCCGAGACGTCAATATCATCCCGAAGGCTTGCCTGAGGGATGATATTGGTCGAGGGTTGATACAGCATGTAATACGGATTTACCCATGTCATATACTGTCTATCATATATTTGAAAAAGAACAAAGGTCTTAGTAGTTTTCTAATTAAAATAACAAGTGA
The DNA here is from genome assembly GCA_002080025.1 of Modiolus philippinarum. Taxonomy (NCBI): domain Eukaryota; kingdom Metazoa; phylum Mollusca; class Bivalvia; order Mytilida; family Modiolidae; genus Modiolus; species Modiolus philippinarum. The sequence continues at coordinate 16,355 of MJUU01071330.1, forward strand.
CCTTTGATACAGATTTTTTAGGTGTGTAATAAAGGGTAGCAGGCGTGACTGATATCGATATCATCACGGGGTGAAGATACAGGACGAAACATGACGTCTGTTAACACATGCAGAATTCTTATATTTATAACTTAATATACGATAAAAGTTTTTATTGCGTAATTGTCATGTTTTGAGGGATAACGAACCTGGTTCAAGAATACTTAGATATGACAAATATCGTCTAAATAAACCTCAATTGAATATGCTGCAGTTGTATTTTGCTGCACTCTTTGCCACACTCTCATGTTATTATTGGAAATAAAACATCAGTTAGCCTTGGAGAGATAGCAGAAAAATCATGAACATGTCCCAAACAACACATCATCTTCCTTGAAAAAGATTGTCAGATTGTTTAATCAGCTGACACTAACATCAATTCTTTTTAGATATGACACATCTAATGTAAGGATTAATCGTCGGTATCAAAAATATACTATCTCGTGATGAATGATCTTGTAAAAAAGTCTTTGATACAATATTTAATACATGATGTGAGTATTTTGATTAGCAATGTCGCATCAGCTTTGTCAGATTTATGGATTCAAATTAACATCTTAAGTTAGATGGGTAGTCCAAAATTTTCTTCCATAGATTTTCTTTATTTTCTCAGGAAAGTTTCCTTATTGTATTAGCATTGAAATAAAAAAAAATAAAAAAAAGGGGGGGGTCACCGTGCATTTAAAAAAAAACTGACATGAAAATAAATAAATATTTCAATGAATATATAGGGAAAAATAGGTATTCGGTTGTTTTCTTTAAAACTATTCTATTTTACTCATATGTTAGCCCTTTGAACATGCTTTCAAAACATATAAAGAAAATGGGGGTCACTGACTTTGTTTTCCATATAATTTGAAAAATGTGAATTTTAATAGTGATATCTATATAAAATATTTTCATCAGATTATCTCCCCTTTTTCAAATATCGTCTTCCAAACTATTTAATTATCAAATTAACAAACATCAACCAATTAGGTAAATAAATGTGAAATTAAGTAAATGTAGATTCTTTGCTTTTTGTGTCACTGATATAATATTTATTGATGCATTACAAATAAAAATATTTGCATATTTAAAAAGCAGATGATACTACAACAGTATTAATAACAAATTCAAAGTGGCGGAAGACTACCGATCTACCTTAACATTGGACATTAACATAAAAACTAAATTAGATTCAAAAAATTAATGCAAGAAAAGGAAAGGGTAAACTTTTGCACAATGCAGAATCTAAAACATTTTAGAATCAGTCATTTTAAAAAGAGAAATAACCACAGAGTTGTCGTTTATAAATTCTTAGATTTATTAAATTAAGAGCACTAAATAGAGTGCAAGATACTGATTGAAAAGGAGGCAACCTTGTAAATATTTAAGTATCTTTCAAGAATGTGATACAGTTAAGAGTTTTATCAAGTGACTGAGGGAAATAACTCCATTTACACTTACTTTTCATTATAGCAATTTATGATTTGATGAACAACAGTAATTCATGTAGTTATCAAAAAAAATCTGTTCACTGCATGGGTACATGTCAAATTGAAAATATCCCCATTATGTGTGGTTGAAAGTTTCTGAACTATTTCAGTTTTGTAGTTTGTCAAATTTAATACCTAATATGGAACCATAATATAAATTCTAATATTTTTTTTTGATACCCGCTTAGAAAAGTATTTCCTTTTATAACACTATCATTTGTTGACATGAAGATACTTCTTCATAATTAAATATATAATCAGGTGGTTCGGGCGTTTTGAACTTCTTGATAATTGTACATGTATCTTGAATTTAGTTCATATTATCGGCTTATGATTTTGCACTTTTCTGTCTGCATGTTTAATTTAGTCCTACAAACATTCTCATGCGGAAATGAATTATGTAAGCATTTATTTTAATGGTTGAATATGCTTTGATTCTATGATAGTTCAGAACTACTGTAGTAAAAATATAGGGGGTTATATATTTACAATCTCATATCATTGTAACTTTATATAATGCATGTAAATGTAACTGTAATTGTGTCTATTTTAATACTATGGTAGTTAAAATAACGTTAAAAAATATTTTTGAATTGAATAATACCAGTATTAGATAACAAAAATACATTAAATGTTTTAAGAGCTAACTACTTTGTTAACTAACATGTCAATAGGAATGAAAAACGAGTTTTATCAAAATGAACGACAAATGACTAACACGTTTTATAGATCTTGTAAACATGTAAATTTTATTTGTTCATCATAATGTGTATTTCGGCAAGTAACTATAATCAGTTGTGCTGGAGAGCAAAGCACCATCTAAAAAACTCTATTATGCCTGGTTTTCTTGCAAGTAGCAAAATACCGAAGTAGCTGTAAATTTAGTTTCTGCATATAGCAATTTCGACAACTTATGTCTCCTTAGTGCAGATAAATTCTAAATTTAGAAGACCATAAACTCAAAGATGTTTTAACACTGATAGAGAACAAATAATCAAATATGATCTGAATGCCAAAATCAGCTATAGGCAGAGCTTAACATGAGGGATAAGCTTTGCCAATAGATACTTCTTAGTTAAACCTTGAGGAGTTCCCTTTGATTGTATCATTTTGTGACTGACTTCTGCTTGTAAGGATTGGTGAGTACTTTTGTCGTGCAACGTATTCCAGCAATTTTGAATACATTTGGCCTGTTAATTGTATGTTTAAAGATTCCGCATCCATTTTTTGTCTATTTATTTTTCCCCCGTTTCGACCCAAAATCATAACTTTAACATAAGTTGTCGAAATGCGCATATGCAGAATCAAAATTCAAGGTAACTTCGGTATTAACTTATTTGTTACCACTGGGTCGATGTCACTGCTGGTGGACTGTTAGTTCCCGATGGTATTCACCAGCCCAGTAGTCAGTACTTCGGTGCTGACCCGAAAGCCGATTATATTTGGA
>MJUU01071330.1:19379-36780 GCA_002080025.1 Modiolus philippinarum
CTTCGGTGCTGACCCGAAAGCCGATTATATTTGGAACCTTACAATATCTAATTTTTGTAAATTTTGTTGAAACTAATGAGTATCTTCCTCATGCAAAGCTCTGTCCTTAGCTGATTTTGGCTTTCTATTTAGATCATATTTGATTATTTGTTGTCTGTCAGTTTTTAAACATCTTTGACTTTTTGGGCTTCCAAACGTTTAGATTTTATCTGCACTGATGAGACATAAGTTGTCGAAATGCGCATATGCAGAATCAAAATTCACAGTAACTTCGATATTTAGTTATTTTTAACAATATATTTCCTCGATATTTAAGAAAGCGAAACATAACTCAAATTTTTCCATGTGCTAGCTCAGTCCTCAGCTGATTTTGCTCTGCATTAATATGAAAAAGAAAGGAAATGGGGGTAAATGTCAAGTAGGCAACATCCAATCTCCAGGTTAAAACGACCCAAGATCATTAAGATCATTTTGGTAAATTGTTCTCTGTCAGCTTTTATATATCTTTCGGCTTATAGTCTTACAAATATTTTAATTTAATTTGCACCGAAGAGACATAAGTTGTCGAATGGCTATCTATTGAAATACAGTTTATAGGAACTTTGGTATTTTGGTTATTTGATGAATCATGCATAGCTCTGTCCTTAGCTGAATTTAGCTTTTTTATTTAGATCCTATTGGTTATTTGTCCTCTATCAGTTTTTACAAGTATTTCGGTTGTGGACTACCAAATGTTTTGATTTAATCTACACTGAAGAAGCATAAGTTGTCGAAATGCGCATAATTATGCAAAAACTAGATTAACAATAACTTCGGTATTTTGTTATTTTGTCTTTATATAAATTAATAATCACATTGTTTTCTTTCAGGCTTACAGCGTCTGATGTGATGGACAAAAATGTTGTTGTGTTATATCCGTCAACGCGTGTGTCTTCAATTGTCCGTATTTTAAAAATAAACGCTCACAATGCATTTCCAGTCGTTACTATAAAGACACCAAGACAAGAGGTATGGAATAAAAACTAAACTCAATACTTTCTTGCATATGCAGATATTAAATACCAGTAACTTCGGTTATTTTTATTTATTACCATTGGGTCGATGCCTCTGCTGGTGGACTGTTCGTCCCCGAGGTTATTCACCAACCCAACAGCCAGTACTTCGGTGGTGGCCCGAAAACCGATTTTATTTAGAAACTTGCAATATATAAAATTTTAGATTTTTTTAAACCAAAGAGTATCTCCCTCTTGCATAGCTCTGTCCTTAGCTGATTTTAGCTTTCCCGTTTTGATTTCATTGGTTAGCTGATCTCTATCAGATTTTACACGTTTTGGTGTATGGATTTCAATATATGAAAAATAAACGAAATGGGGTAAATTTCAAGGAGACAAAATCAGATCTCCAGGGTAAAACAACCCAAAACAAAGCACCTAGGGGTCATCGTATGGTCTTCTCAGTGAGAAACCTTACACAATATAGCCAATATTTAACGAAAGGATATGGAGTAAATACACATGAGACAATAACACATATGTTACCTCCAACTGCAACAACTCCAACGAGCTGTACGGCCACTTCGGAAACCTACTCCCCACCAGCAGCACCAGACCCCAAACAAAGGAAATCTATAATTTTAGATATGTTTAAAATGCATAAAACCAAACGAAATCCGAAAACTCAGAAATATCAAATATAGCTAAGGACAAAACTACGATGGAGGGAGTTAATCCTTCGGTTTTAGAATTTACATAAATTTAGATAATAGTAATTGAACAAAGTGTACACATGAGATATCATCTCATGTACAAGTACACCATATCTAAGAAAAATGAAGAGCATACATCTCTACCACGGGGTATTGTTTTACCAACTCCACACTGCAATAAAAGACAAACTTCTGTATAAAATATTTAGCGAAAGGATATGGAGTAAATGAACATGAGGCCATAACACATATGTTACCTGCAACTGCAACAACTCTATCGAGCTGTACGGCCACTTCGGAAACCTACTCCCCACCAGCAGCACCAGACCCAAAACAAAGGAAATCCATAGTTTTAAATATGTTTAAAATGCATAAAACCAAACGAAATCCGAATAATCAGTAATATCAAATATAGCTAAGGACAAAACTACGATGGAGGGAGTTAATCCTTCGGTTTTAGACTTTACAAATGTACATAAATTTAGATAATAGTAATTGAACAAAGTGTACACATGAGATATCATCTCATGTACAAGTACACCATATCTAAGAAAAATAAAGAGCATACATCTCTACCACGGGGAATTGTTTTACCAACTCACACTGCAATAAAAGACAAACTCCTGTATAAAATATTTAACGAAAGGATATGGAGCAAATGAACATGAGACCATAACACATATGTTACCTCCAACTGCAACAACTCCAACGAGCTGTACGGCCACTTCGGAAACCTACTCCCCGACAGCAGCACCAGACCCCAAACAAAGGAAATCCGTAATTTCAAATATGTTTAAAATGCATAAAACCAAACGAAATCCGAATAATCAGTAATATCAAATATAGCTAAGGACAAAACTACGATGGAGGCAGTTAATCCTTCGGTTTTAGAATTTACATAAATTTAGATAATAGTAATTGAACAAAGTGTACACATGAGATATTATCTCATGTACAAGTACACCATATCTAAGAAAAATAAAGAGTATACATCTCTACCATGGGGAATTGTTTTACCAACTCACACTGCAATAAAAGACTAACTCCTGTATAAAATATTTTATAAAATATTTTGGGGCCTTAAATGGCCCCCAAAAGTACAAAAGTGAACAAATCAATGGAAACAAACCACATCCAATAACACGAATATAAAGAAACTAAAATTTTATCACAAGTAATGACAAGCCAATTACCAACATATTCCTAACTTGGGACCGGCGCAAAAACTGCGGTGGGGTTAACCTCGTTTTCTTGGATCCAAACCCTCATCCTATGTGTGGTGAATGGCTAAAAATAAATACACAAAAAGACTCAAAGTCAAAATCAAACAAGAAAAAAAAACTTATCAAGACGTGTAACTTGACAATGACGTACATAAAATATGAAAACAATACACATTGGTATTTTTGACATTGATTTGATCTGCACTGATGAGACATGAGTCGTCGAAATGCGCATATGCAGAGATAAGATGTACAGTAACGTCGGTATATTTTTATTGCTTATTGATTTATCAGATCATGTTTTACAGACATCTTTCCATACTTTTAACGCATGGGGGTGCAATTAGTTGCATATACTATCAAAGCACATAAGACAGGTTGGGACACAAAATTTTAAACTTCTTGTGTGACAATGAGAGGTCCGGGAACATTTTAATAAGAGGAATCATTATCAGGAACACTTGGGATGAAAAAAATACCTGTTTCTTTGCATAAGCTTGGATAACTTAGTTGTCAATAATTGAAGGACTCAAGGCATTTCAATGGATGTTTCTGAAATGTTTAAGATATTAGTCTTGAATGTGGAAAAGTATCCAAACAGAGGAAAAATGGGGGAAGATTTATGACAAACTTGTAATTGCAAACGTAGACGTTTTGAAATAAAAGAATTCGATTCTAACATACAAAAATATTGGAACTAGCATCAAACAATACTAAATAGATATACATGTAATATGCACGTATAAATGTTTTTTAGGCTTTGAGCGACTACAGCAATGGTTTAGAGCTCTACTCGTCCATTGAGTAAGTAGATATGGTGTAAATATTTCCACAACATATCGTGAAAGTAGTTATTTTCACGAATACTTGTTTTTCGCTTTATTTGAAGTTATTTTTTTTCCTGTTCAAATTGCTATTAGAGATTTATAATTTATATACTGTGACGGTACTATTGTTCGTGGGGATCTAATTTTCGTGGATTTCGTGGTTAGTTTAAACCACGAAATTAAGTTCCCAACGAAATGTATTTATTCCCTCGAGTTTTAATTCATAGAATTTGAAACCACGAATTTAAGTACCAACGAAATAGTGATTTTTATGAAAACCACGAAATTTGATGTCCACGAAAAGTACTTCCACAGTTAGACGAGAAGAAAACTCTATTTGAGCTAATACATTTGGACAATTAAGCACAAATGGACAAATGAGCAAACTGTTAACAGTTGACAAGAAGACTAGGATTGTGTTCATTTTACGACCCAGTCTGTAGACGTGGCCACCTATCATGCACCAACAAAGTAAAAACCTCGACAATAACAGGATAACTAATATTCTAAGTTTTAGATATATGACTGATAGTAAATTACGCACAATAACACATTTTGCGAAGAAACCATTTTTCATTCCAAAATTGGACATTTATATTAGAAAACATTTCTTACATGTATATTAATACAACTAGATATCGTTAACAGCGATAGGAATTTGGGACAGCCGGATTTGGCACGGTACTAGCAAAAGCCAGAGGTAGGGTTTAACCGGTTTATGGGTTCCCAACCCTTCCCTTTCTCTGTCCCGTTTCCCTATAGTATAATAAACATACCAAAAAACCCTATACAGGCTAACTACTAACTCCATGACCACAATCTTGAAAAAAGTGACAAAACGTAAGGTTGAAAGATGGGTCAAGGAGTGCTCGCCGCTAAAGTACCGGCTAGCTCAAGGAACTTAATCTACTGGTAAAACACTGTATCGCATTACGGACGAAAGGTTTAGAAAAGAATCATCATGTATTTCAGTAGACATTGGCAATAACAGTGAGAAGCCAGTATGCGTGTAAAACGCTCCGGCCAGTGCATCCCAAAGCCAATTTAACGGACACATGAAAAATATCCTGTTGCTATCCCTACCACGTAATATAATGATGTCCCAGTTTTTCTGGATTTTTTTTATCAGTTTCTTGCATTTATCCACAGCATTTCTGTTAACTCGAGGATGAAAAATGCCCTTTGAAATTTCAGATAGGTTTTTGGACCTTAAAATAAGTTTTTAAAGCAAATCCTTTGAGAACAAATATTTTTATAAGAAACATATTGGAATTTATTGACTCAATGCTATCTTGTCTCACTCGTGTCATGTACACGTCTTTTTGTTCTTTGTACATCACCTGTGTAATTAAATCTTATGTCAAATAGTTGGATTTATTTATATATGGGCAGTGGTTGTCTTATCATGAAGACAGATATTGTAGGCGGATCATTGATGATTATAATTATGAACTCTATAATTCAATCCAATATTTCCAATGAACAAAGAAAACAAATTGTCGTAAGGTAGCGTTTTAGTAAATACTATTCATATATGAAACACCAAAAGTCTACACCAATAGAATGTCGCTTGCATACTTACTCAAACGCTTATAAGAAACATGTGTAAGTAAAACTCAGGATTCAGTATAGTATTCCAAATTTTGATGGATTCGTTTTTTGTAAAAGGCTTTTTCATGTGCAGATGTTTCTGCTTGAATTATCTTTGTTATCAAATTTTTGAAAAAAAAACAACGGCAGTAGAATACCGAAGGAACAAAGCACAAGATTACACAAATCAAAGTCCAGAGACAAGGCAAAAGCAAGAACACCAAAAGACGGAAGATCAAAGACACCACATGCCCACAAAACACACATTACATATACAACACAAAAAACTAAAGCACTAACTAAACTCTTGAAAAAGAGATAATTACTACAAAAATTTAAAGTATTGTAAAAAATGGAATAATGTGATTAGTTGTTGTTTTAAAGAATCGTTGTCTCAAAATATCGATTTTAATGACAAAAGCGTACTGTTTTTCCTCTCGTCTGTACATGAAACACGTGTACAGAATACCAAAATGTACTGTTTATTATGCAAATTGGGTATTGATTGATTTTTAAGCATTATAAATAACACAAACACCAGTCTCTGTATTATACTGTCTTTTCCGGATGACTTAAAATGTAATTGTCATACTGCAGGTGTTAAAGTACACGAATTTAGTAAGCAGTTAGGTCACTTGCAAGCACTCATATATTCGGATCTAAGATGCACATGACTAGCTCAAAACATGGCATAGATAGCATTTAATCGAGACTATGTCGCACACAAACAAAGCATCTAGGGGTCACCGTACGGTCAGCAACACGGTGAGGAACCTCACACTATATAGCAAGCCCTAAATGGCCCAAAAGTAGTAAAAAAAGTGAACAAATCAATGGAAACAAACCACATCCAATAACCCGAATATCAAGAAATAAAAATTTATAAGAAGACACGGACAAGCCAATGGCCAACATATTCCTGACTTGAGACAGGCACAAAAATTGCCGTGGGGTTTAACTCATTTTCTTGGATCCAAACCCCCCCTATGTGTGGTGAATGGCTAAAAAATAAATACACGAAAAGGACTCACAGTTAAAATCAAACTAGAAAAAAGTCCAACTTAGCAAGACGAGGACCTCTACAATGAAGTACATAAAACATGAAGACAATACACTAAGGTACTGTCCTGACAAATGCTCGCAGTTACTGACAGCTAGTTAAGGACATAATTTCCGTTGACTATGATATCAAGCCTTCTTACATATGAAACTTCAATTGAAATACTTGTAGATAGATTTCGTATAATAACATCATCGATTATGAAAGAAGAACATGATATTGTGTAATGCCAAAAACTGCCAATATAAAATTTTTCTAAAATCTATTTATGATGTAGAGCAAATAGGAGATGATCAATATTTTTGCCATCAATATGGTGATCAATATCTATCCCTTTTAATCACAGTTCAACTGCAATAACATTATGATCTCGAACACATTTTATGATCCCTCTGGTCCAGTCAAGGTAAAGTTAGACCTCGAAATCACGAACACCCCTTTGTTTTCATCTGTCCCATAGGTATTTGAACCATGAAAGTTCAACTGTATTAAAGTGAATTATAGAAAGATTCGATACGATTGCTTTTCTTGACACGCTGATTTTTGTTATCTAAATTATCTTTATTGATTTTGTCTAAGGGTAAGAAAATGACATTAAGCAATTAGCCACAGCAAACAGATCTTTCAACATCATATTTTAGCTGGCTGTGTGACGGGTGCCATGATCTTGCTTACCCTTCCGGAGCACCTGATGATACCTCAGTTTTATAGGGGTTCACACTGCTAGTGCCTTAGTTTTGTGGACTTCTTCTTCATTTTTTTTTATCTGTTTTGTTTTTTTATACTGTCTCATTTTGTGTTGTCCGTGAATTGCCGTGATTTTGGATTTATGATTTCAGAAGTCCCCTTTCCTCGTTCTTTCTTCGGTATTCGTTTGACGATGTATTATAATAATGCATGTTTTTTAGAATATATTTTAAATATAAAGACCTATCTTTGTCATATCCAGGATTATTGAAAAATATTGTGAATTCTTAAACAAATTCTTAGTTGCTTTCTGTGGGAAATATTACGTTGCTATACAATAAAGGTGATTATAATAAATATAATTAAAACGTTTTGTAGGGAAGACACAATACCAAAAAACGTGAACTGGAATATGACTGGAATTATTATGCGTTACCAGCTAGTTACATTGTTAAAGAAAAGAATATGGTTCAGAGAGGAAGATGGCGTAAGTGTTAAATGCATCATATTTGTATGTAACATCTCGTTAAAGATTCGCTCCTCATGTTCTGGTATTTCTATCAGATTTTCGGAATCTTCGAGTTTTTTCCATATAAAAGCATTACAGTTTTTTGCCCATTGACTCCCTTATTTTTTTCCATAATTTCATTTTATACATCTTTGAGAGCATTCTGTAAAAAAAAATCATTGGATTCTATTTATTCTGTCACATCCATCCATGGTCAAACCCTTTTAATGTTAATCCTATAAGAAATCAGAGGAGTTCAGTTTCCCGCCGAATTTTCAATCACTTAAATCTCAAAAACCAGATCATCAACCTATCATTTTTTTTCAATTACATTAATTCTTTTTTAATTTTTGTAACAAAAAATCTTGTTTATTTGAAATCCTATTTATTTTCAAATAAAGTAGGGAACCCCCTTAAGTTCATTTGTCCTGAAAGGCCATGTCCGTTTTTGCCATTACTTGGTACCGTTCGTGAATTAATTAAGGTTAACCACTTGAGCAAACGTTTTGAATTTTTATAGTATTTTTTGTGTTTGAATGCCTTTGCAATTCTTTGTATTGTTTTCATACCCTGAAAATGTCAGCGTTTATAAAACTTCGTATAGAGGTGAAGTGATAATAATTAACCCATGGCATTTTTAAAAAATCTACATGAGAAGATTGATCAAAAGAGCGAGGTGTACCTACATGGCAATGTCGAATAACTCTCATTAAAGTTTTCGTCTTTACTATTTGGCTTAATCATGCCTTTCAAGTTAAATGAGTACCCGATCTTGACTTTTTTTTTTATTACAAACAGCAAATCCCTGCTATCCAAATATATTACCTAATGCGTTACCTGCAAATATATTGTAACGAAATTTTACGTTTTTAACAGTTTTAAAAAGTACAAAAAATATACGAATATTAGCCCGGCAAAACTCTCGTCAATACATATTATTAAAAGGGTCTTGTTGAATGGAACGTGTATAAAGTTTTACATTTTTTTGTATATTTTTAAAACTTCTAGATTTACAACAGAACCCTTAGTGCCAGACATTTGCTGCTTATATTTCAATTCCAGGTTAATTTTCAAGGACCATTGCAGCTTTCGTTGCAGATGAACATGATAAAGTGCTTGATGTGATTGTCTTTAATCAGTGGATTATCTAAATCACAGAAATCAATTGGAATGTTTTTCTCATCTTTATCTTTTGAGATTGCTCAGCTGCTCATAAATCATTTATTTAGACAGGAATATCACAAAATGTACATAACTTTGAAATTATCTTTAAGGAACATAAAAATTGCACAGGATAGAAATAATATCTAAAACCGACTGAAGTGCATATTTACATGGTTAAATAGTTTAATATTAATATAGTAGGGTTACCATTTTACAGTCGTTTGACTTGCTACCATTAGTGTTATCCCATATTCATATCGTCGTGGTAAAAAGACAATTGTAGGCATGCCACAAAAAACAAAAAAGTAGCCATATAATGCAGTGATATAATGTTTTTTTAAATATGAATGACAGCTATCCGGATTCTTTGTATTTTAATCCTTTATTTTAAATAGAATTGTAGATTGTAGATAACTTCGATGTCAATGTGAATCGTGAAAATAGCCAATAAAGTCAGAAAGATGTATCAAGGTTAATGTCAGAAAGAAACTCTTTCAACTATTTTTAAAATATCAATATTTTTTGCTCGATTTATTTACCATGTCAATGATCTCTTTTTTAAAAATCGTACAACGTCGTTATTTTACATCCTTCATAGAAAAGCCAAATAAAAAAACGACAAAAACAAAAACAAAAAAAAGCAAAGGAAAAAATAAATTACAAAAAAGTTAAAAAATTCAAAGCAAGTACATTTGACACGAATTCCAGAAAAAAACACAGAAGGAGCGGGTGTTCCTAAAAAAGGAACACCTTCTTCTACATATTTTTCACCCGTATTGACGTTACAATAGAACCCGATAACTGCGGAGTTTTGAAGCTTTTTTTGGGTGGATTTTCCGACGGTAATTTCAACGTCATCATTTGATTTTTGATTGTTTTTGACGTCATTCTCCTTGGAAATGGCACGTATGTGCTCAAATCCTGCCAGAAAATTATGGCTGGTCGGTTATCATAAAAGGTTCTATTGTGGTAGAAGTATAATATCAAAATAAATGGGGGTCTTGGTAGTCGAGTGTAGTTTGTCACCACTGCAGTGTGGGTTCGCGCCGCTTTGTACATAACTTTGTACATTACGAAAAAGGGTGCACTCGACTTACAATCGTAAGTGATAAGGTATGTCAGTTACCTGCCCAAGGTTGGTGGTTCTCTGTGGGCACTCCGGCTTCCTCCACCACTCAAACTGACCGTCATGAGATAGCTGAAATACTGCTGGAAGTGACGTTAAACCCCATATCAATCACTCAATCAAGATAAATGTTTCCTTGCTTCATATTGTTTTTTTATTTTTATATTGCGGATGGAAATCTGCCACCAATAAGGAGTTAACAAATACAAGTAAGCTAATCACATATCGCTGATATACACGTATGGGGGATAACAAATTTTCAAAGTCATCCTTTCAATTATCGATCATGTCACAGTAAAATCATAAACACAAAAACACAAAACAGTCTTTTTGAACGTATTTTCGGACTAGTTTATTTATGTTACCCTCTTTTAAATTATATTTTCTTTAATTAATCATAAAATGTGGTTTGATATTTTACGAAAGGATATTGAGTAAATGAACACGAAACAATAACACATATGTTAACTACAACTGCAATGAATTTTAATGAGCCGTATGGCCATTTCGGAAATTAATTCCTCATCAGCAGCACTAGAACCAACACATAGGAAATCCACAATATCAAAAAATGTGTAAGTATTTCCATGTAAATAATTGCGCTTTACATGTAAATATTGCTATTGGGAATTTCACATGAAGTTCATTTCACATGAATTTTAAGATAACCTGAAAATGAAGAACTATGTTAATAGAACAATATGAGCAAAAAATTTTGAAAATCCCATGTAAGAATTTTTGAGATATAAGACGTCAAATTTTTGACAGGAAACAGCTCTCTCTAGCGTTTTCCTTCAATTTCCATCAGCTGTTTATATGCCTCAAATATATATGAAAATATATTGGATATTGATAAAATCTTATACATTCATGAAAGTATGATACAGGTGCAAACAAATTTAACCCTGTTTAAATGGATAAAACCCGAGCATATCGAATGCTATTGAAATCTGACACTAAAACTCCCTTAATTCAAGTGAAATATAAAAATGCATTCGTGTAAAATCACTTTTAATCTCACGTGATATTCTGATTAATAAATTGGCCTTTGTAACATGTATTGAACAACAAAATACCGAAGTTTCTGTGAATTTAATTTCTGCCTATGCGCATTTCGACAACACATGTCTATTCAGTTCAGATCAAATCAAAACATTTGGAAATCCATAACCGAAATATACGTAAAACCTGATAAAGAACAAATTACTAATAGGATCAACATAGAAAAGCGTTGAATTTAGGTCCTCCTGTCATTTCATTTCAAGTTATTTAACTTCTTAATTTCTTTCTCAGCTAAAATTCCTTATTGTCTTATATAACCTAATTCTAATTGCCAATGTTTGATTAACAGATGCGTTTATACCATCATTTCTTACATCAGGTTATAGCTACAGTAACTAATTAAATAACGGCCTGTGTGTAATTCGAAGTTAAAACATGGTTTCGCCTTAAATTCTACATAAATGAGAATATTAGTAGTAGTTGCTATTTTAAAATCAAATTGCTCGATTTTATGCCAAGGCTATCGTTATGTAGAAAATGTCTGCATTCTTTAGTCGATTTATAGAGATTTTTTTATAATATGAACATAATTCAACCAATTCAGAAATTCAGAGATCCCTTCAACGTTACCAACATTAGAGTGTTCATTTCCCAAATAGACTTTTAGGCCAAAACTTCGATAGTTTGCGATATAGCTTATACTATTCATTACTTTCACAATCATTTCGTATGTCAACTTAATTTATCAAAAAAGGTTTTGCTGTATATATGTATATTATGATACTATATGGAAACGGGATAGATAAAGAGGAGAGTTGGGTACCTATTAACCGGTTAAACCCTACCACTAGCCTTTGCTAGTGCTGGTACCAAGTCCGGCTATCCCGAGTTCCTATCGTTGTTTACCTTTTCTTTTATTGTTGGTTTTCTTGTGCAGTTCTGTGAATGACGGCATGTGATTGTTATTTTCTATGATTGTAGGTGTTTTAAAACTGACAATATTCAATTTATATATCAGTTAGTGTGTGACGGTGTAGTGTAGTTACAGTGTGACTGGTGCTGTTAACAGAGCAGGATATGCTTACCCTTCCGGAGCACCTGATGTCACTCTCAGTTTCATGGGAGTTCACACTGTGAGGGACTTGGTTTTGAATGTTATGCTTTTTATTTCTAAGCCTTGTGGCTGTGTAGCGTCCTTGTTTTCTGTGTTCTCGTTTTTGCCGTGTCTTTAGATTTCGATACCTCTCCTTTGTTCATTCGGTATTCCACTGCCGTTGTTTTAGTTTCATTAAACAATATTATTAATTTTCAATATTTGAATTGTCGCAATACTGAAATATATTTTGTTGAATTAATTAAAGCAATACCAATAAGTAATACAAAAAAAAACAATCTTTTGCTTTCAATAAATCCTAAAGGAGAAAAGCATACATTATTTGATTCAGATTTTAAGGCACGGACGCGCTTGCATGCAACTCAAAAGATTTTTGTCTAATGATTGTGTTACGAGTACCTTGTTTTTGACATAATGCTTACCCCTCTTATAATGATATTTAGTTAAAGATCGAGGGACCCTGGTTGCGCTTAATTTATTTCTATTGATTACTTTTGATTGCATCGTCGGTTTGGTTGCCTTCTTTTATATATAAAAACTATTTAGTAAAATATATATCTTAAACCTCCTGGATATAGCATATTTAGTTTATTTTAGAGTACGGGTTAGTTTCTGATGCGACCCTGATTTTGTTTCATTCAATTCAATTTAAATTTTTTGTCAAGGTCATTTTTTGTTGTCTTCTGTTCTGTAATACTTTTTTTTAAATCCCGAAGTTGTTAAAAACAGATTTATGGACATTAATTAATAAATACCAAAGCTCCAGTTAATTTAATTTCTGCATATGTGCATTTCGACAACTTATGTCTCTTTAGTGCAGATCAAATCAAAATATTTGCAAATGTTTATACAGAAATATGTGTAAATGATTATAGAGAACAAATTACCAAAAGGGTCTAAATAGAAAAGCCAAAACCAGCTACGGACATAGCTATGCGAGAGGGAGAGAAAATTTGGTTAAATCCAAACTTTGCAAGTTTTAAAGAGAAAGGCAAATTAATAGGTAGCTTTCAATAAATATGATGTGGGCTGTGAATATATTGTACTTAACAATATGTGAATGGCTTTCGTACTGGTGCACATTGCCACTAATAGACTCGTGCTTTAATGCCATAGAATGTTCCTGAGAGAGTTAAAGGAGATAATGCGATTGGACACGTTGCAATGTAGAACCGGAACTGGTATTTTCTCCCCTTATTTACAGAAAAAATGCCTATCTCAATATCATGCCATTTTTATATGAAGACACTAATTTTGTTACCTCAGACACCTCAGACATACTGATAATGGAGCAGTTGGTGTGGACGACTAAAACAATTTAATACTCATATTAAAGTTAACATAATATTTTATAATCGTTAAGCTTCTTCTGTGAAATGATTTTATGTCTCAGATGTGTGTTTAATTACATTGTCTAAGGATTAATTTTCTCCTGCTATGCTGTTTAGTACATATTAAGTAATAAAACTAATTTTATAAATAGATAAGTTTTAAATTATTGTAGACGATGGGATAGTTTTATATTCACCAAGAGAAGAAAATCATTT
This sequence comes from Modiolus philippinarum, assembly GCA_002080025.1. Classification (NCBI taxonomy): domain Eukaryota; kingdom Metazoa; phylum Mollusca; class Bivalvia; order Mytilida; family Modiolidae; genus Modiolus; species Modiolus philippinarum. Next base: position 32,933 of record MJUU01071330.1, read on the forward strand.
TTGCTCATAAAAATTACAAGTAAAAGGCGTAAAAATATTTGACAGAAAGAAAAATTATACAATTCCTGACAGACATCGCCACAGATATTCCAACCCTTAATTGACAATTATAGTTTCTCGATGGGAGATCCATTGTAATGTAAATCTGATTTAACTGAATTTTAACTGTAAAATATCCCACCCGGCTTAAATGATTTTCTCTGCATGCTTAAGTCGGTCTCATTACTGGTTTTTGCTAATTAAAGCTAAAAGTGCTATCCATGGAACAAGATCGCTGTGTTTTCTAAAATTAACAATTATTAAAATTATTTACTTTAATTATTGATTCAATAGTTCAGATTTCATAAAACTTTACGAGTTTTCTTGAACAGAATCAAATCTATCATTTTCACATAAAAGTCTTAGTTATTTCAGTAATTTTTTCAGATGATCTGAGCCAAAACTATAAGAGCAAGAATAAAAGAAAAAAAGAAATATAAGTATTTGTCTTTTTCCATGAACTGGACTTTATTATTATCCCCGCACTTTCGAATGAAAGTTCGGGGATATTGTCGTTGGCATCGTCCGTCCGTCCGTCCGTCACAAATCCTTGCGACGCGAACTCCTCCTACTTTTTTGGATTTATGGTTTTAATTTTGTTATAGGACTGTTGCATATATGCTGCAGATGCGCAATAAGCTTTCGGATTTTTGATATTTTCTAACACTGACAATTTTCCTTTAAAACTTATAGACTCTCAAATCGGTTGCCTCCTTTTTGCTGATGATTTATTGATACTATCTGAAAGTAAAGAAGGTTTACAAAATAGTTTAAATAATCTTGAAAAGTACTGTGACAAATGGCAATTGTCTTTAAATATAAAAAAGACAAAAACTAAGGTTTTTCAACATTTAAATATTAAAACAATAAAATCGTTTATAAAATATAAAAAACAAGATTTCGAAAATGTTTCAGAATATACTTTTCTAGGAGTACAAATTAAATCAAATAGAAATTTAAACCACAGTTCAGAGGAACTGGTAAAAAAGGCAAAAAAAGTTTTATTTGGTATTAAATCTTATACTGGTTCCTTGAACAATTTACCTGTAAATGTTGCATGCAGTTTGTTTGATACAATGGTACAGCCTATAGCAACTTATAATGCAGAGGTGACATTTATGGATACATATCTGGCCTTTCATAGAGCTAAACAGCGTTCTAATATCACTGGAAAAGAGTCTGATTTTCTCAACTTTAGAGATAAAACTTGTTTGGAAAAACTCCATTTATCTTTTTGTAAATTTATTCTAGGTACTCGTAAAACCTCTTCTAATTTAGCAGTACGAACTGAATTAGGTAGATATCCATTGGAACTTAAAATAAAAATTCAAAGTTCATTATTATTTATAAGATTTTTAAATTCTGATGTTAACTCCTTGTTACACGAATCATTCTTATTAACAAAAAAATAGACTCTTCAGGATGTTATACTTGGTACACATATATTAAAGATATTGCAAAGGAGATAAACTTAGAACTAGATAATTTAGAAGGTGTAAACAGTAAAAGTCAGATAGTCTCAATGAAAAAAAATCTAAAATTACAATTCTTAAATTATTACAAAAGGGTTTATGAACAAAAAATTGAAAAAATAGATAATACTAGCAAACTTTTTTTATATAAAAATCCCAAACAAAATTTGGAAAAAGAAATTTACTTAAATTCACATATTTTTGAAAAAAGAAGGCAAATTGTAAAATTAAGAATAAGTGATCATAATTTGTTAATAGAAAAAGGTAGATACTTAAAGATACCTAGAGAAAATAGACTATGCCAGTTTTGCAATATTTTGGATGATGAATTACACTTTTTGTTATATTGTAAGAAAAATTCTACTTTAAGATCAGATCTTTTCAATGTAATTATATCTGAAGATGTTAAAAATTTTAACACGTTCACTGAAAATGAAAAAATTAAATTTTTGCTGTGCCCATCAACATTAAAGCAAGTAGAAAAAATAGGGTCCTTTATAAAACGGTCATTAGAACTGAGGACAGGGGACTCATAACTCTGTTATTATTTTTCTTTACTTGCTTGTTTTATTTGTTAATGTCACAAACTACATGTATGTTTATATGACAATAAATATTTGATTTGAATTGATATTGGTCTTGGTGCAAACAAGAGGCCCCAAGATGTCAATTTTGACACATGTGGCATGCGACGCGAATTCCTCCTACATTTTTTTGATTTAGGGTTTTAATTTTGTTGTAGAATTGTTGCATATGGTCTGTAGATGCGCAATGAGCTTTCGGATTTTTGATATTTATCTTGATACAAACAAGAGGACCAAGATCTTATATTTTGGCGAGTATTTGGAAAAGATAAAAATTCTGAAATCTTAGAATTCCAAAATGTGATTCCAATTTTGGTAAATATCCCGAAAGTCTCAAAGACCACTTATTTTTTGGAATTCTACCTAGCAACCATACTTTTAGCATTTGTTTTGATAAGGTTAATCATTTTCACTAATTGGATTTAAAAAATATTTGATTCCAATTTTGTTAAATTTCCTGAAATTGTCCAAGACTACTGATTTTTGGAATTCTACATTGAAACAATAGTTAGAAAATTTGTTAGAATTAGAAGAAACATTTCACCAATTTGATTTCCAAAAATATATGATTCCAAGTTTGGTAAAATCCCTGAAAGTCTCTCAAAGACTACTTATTTTTTAGAATTCTGCCTAACAACTATATATTCTTTAATTCCTTATGGTAAAAAGTAACTGTCAATAGCTTAATTTAAAAAATGTTAAGAAAAATTATACCCAGGGTCTATAGCTGTTTTCTGTGTCAAACAGGGGGTGCGGGGATCACTGTCGTTTCTGACAGTCATTACTCTAGTTTGTTATATTTTAGCCAAGTTGCAGTAATCCAGAAGATTGTGACTGAAATATATCACAAAGAACTTTACGGAACTTTCGTTTAAAATTTCAGAGAAATTTCTTGTAAAGTTATTTTTTCTTTAAAATGGTCACCAGGGTAGACCAATTAAAATATAGCTCGGCAGAAAATAACAGTTCTTTCCTTGAATCTTATTGGGACCTTTATTATTTTTTCACACATGTAACTCGTTTTGGTTTGTTATGAGAAAAAATTTACAAAAACTATGAAATTTGTTCAACAAATACTGCTTGTTCATTGTCTCCCATATGTCACATTTTTATTATTCGAGACGTAACTTAGTTTGTAGCAATTTCCATAAATCAAAGAAAAATTAATAATTGTAATGAGAAATATGACACCTTATTTTTTAAAATTGATAAACCACCGTTATTCTCTGTGTATGCTTTCAGAAACTCAGCTGGATATTTGCTATTACGTATTCACATTCCTTATTCAAGCTGATCTAATATTTATTTCATATTGAAAATTCATGGATATTCTGTTAATTTTGATTTCTTTACAATTCTGTAATTGTTGTCTGTATCAAAACAAACATTTAATGTACTTTTATAGGTGATCAATAAATATCAGAAGTTTTTACCTAAAACTAGATTTTTTCCGTGGATCGTGAAATTTGAGATATTTTGCAAATTGTTCGATTTTAATAATCGCAAATGGGATACATTCCTGTGTAAAATATTTACGGAATAGAATTATAACCTCAGAAGATTATTGATGCATCAATCGAAAATTATATTCTCGAGAAAAAAAAAATCTAAAATGTTATGTTTTATTTTGCTTCGTAAGAGTATTGCTCTATTTTGTTTATTTCATGAAATGCAATTTCAGCATGTTTGAGATACGTTTGCACAGAATCTTTCATTTTCCCTCCATCTGTCGTAAACTTTTCTTTTAAATAAC